>CM060361.1:80021752-80244404 GCA_030545235.1 Helianthus tuberosus
GTTTATGTTTATCTTCGAATAATGTTGTAAACTTTTGAGACAATGTCTTATGCTGTCTTGTGATGTAAACACTCAAACTATGTTTTCAGTTATGTAATGTTTTGACATTTGGAGTTATTTTTATGAGCATGTAGTATGTTTACCAGTCGTATGCAATGAGAATCTTTCATGATCACACCTGGTGCTTCCGCCTTAGAAAGGGGTGTGACAAAGATTATAAAATAACTCCATATTGCCAATCATAGTTTAATATCCAAAACAAAAGTTAAGTTTAAATTCACAACACAACAAAAGATAATTGTTTGAAAGTCTACAACACCATTTCAAAAACAAATTTCAAGGTTTTGTTCATTATATCTCCGCAGAAGGCGGGATATAACAAACAAATCCTACAAAAGCGGCAACGGAGCATCAACACATAAAAACTTGAAACCAAAACGACCATCTTGGGCAAGGAGACCGCGCAAACAACCATTTAGTTACCTGAAATACATGTAAGTTTTGGAAAATAGTCAACATAAGTTGGTGTGAATTCATTCAGTTTTGTGTAAAACATTTAAGTATTTGTTTTAAGAATCATGGTATGTCATTGTACTTGAAAAAGTAATCTGTAAATGTAAGGAATACGAGATCGCTAATGTTTCGCGAGGACATTAACATATGTCACGACATAGGAAGCATCCAAACCATAGGCATTTTTTGTCGATTTACGACTCGAGACACAAAAGCACTCTAGGTAGAACGTGGCCCGGAGTGTGGCTGCCTAAAACCCATTAGATCTAACATTTGTTTTGCAGTCTAGGTATATAGTTGATTAATGGTGCTTATGTCACCATATTCGTCATATGATCTATGTGTCATTCCTTAGTTTTGTGTTCTACATACCATAGTACATGTATTTTCCCCAAGTTTAGAAAACAAATAAAAGTTTAAAACCAGGGGCATGAACTCACTGTTTTGCGTATCTTGCGTCGTAAACTTCACCGGGTTTCTCTCGTAGGCGTCGTGACCTTTATGTGTTCTATGTATGTTAGTCACTAGACTTGTAACACACGGAGTACAAGTCACCATCTTAAGTTAAGTATTTGTTTTGTGTATGTTTATCATGTGTGAGGGTCGTGCCCTTGTTTGTCGGATCTTGCCCGTTCGTCGTGTTCTTGTATTTGAATTTGTATTATTCTCTCGTAAATATATATTTTACTTCCGAAAAATATATATCTGTTCATGTGATATGTGAAGATCAGCAAGTGTTAAAATAATCTATATTTTTAACTTGTCCAAAATATGTTACTTATATTATTTTCCAAAAATAAATACAAGTATTTTGTTAAATAATACTTCCAATATTATTCTTGTGCAAGTATACTTAGGAAAGTATACTTGTATTTTTATGTAAATACTTGTGTATTTTATATTATTTTTTATTTTAATACTTTCTGGAATTATATTTCTTAAAAAATACATTTTAAGACTTTTGTGAAATATATATATTTTGTTATGCTTGTAAAAATATATATATATATATATATATATATATATATATATTTATTTTTGTCATTTTCCGATTTTTGTATAATTTACATCACTTGGTAATAGTTATATATATATATTTGTCCAAATATATATTTAAGTCCAAAATTGTCCATTATTTGTCCAAGTCCAAAATTTGTTAAGGAATATATTTATATAAATATATTTTCTTGTATTTGTCCATATACCCCTCTCATGGGTTATTTTGTATGAATCTTCTTAGGCATTTGTTATGTATTTTTATGTGTTTTTTGTTGGTGATACTCCTTGGGAGTATTTAGTGTATTTTCATGTTCCTAATACACTACTACATATAATACACAAAATATACACTTAGTACAAAATTTGGTGATCACTAAATATATATATTTTCCCTTAAAAATATACATATTCAATATTGTTTTTATACTTGAAGAAATCCTTATTTCTTAATTGTAAATTTTGTATAAAAATTAGGAAACCTTTGAAAATATTTTTAGGTGAATTTTTTGGGAATAAGTTTCACCAAAACTTATATTTTTCTAAGTGTCAAAATTTTATAAAAATTTTGACATAATTTCCCCTAAAAATGGAGGTTTCCCATGTTTTTAAAACATGTGTTTATTTTCTTTTCATCATCAAAATCAATTTCCAACCAATTTCACAAACAACATACACTAAAATCACCATGAAAAACCTTATGATGAACTTGATTTTTGTTGAAAATGTGTAGTCTTTTAGATCTACACTTTACATACAAGGATCTTTCAAAAACAAGTGTTCTTGTTAACTTTAACAAACTTTTTATGAAACTTTAACTTACTAACTAAACCATCCATGAGTTTTAGGGTTTCAAAGCCTTGAAAAACATATTCTAAGACCATTTTTATGCTCATTTTAAAGATCTTTATGTTCATCATCAAGTTTCATCATGGATCTCTCAAGATCCATGCTTAACATACTTGAATCTTTCACAAGTAAGCTTCTTGATGAACTTTTTACAAACTTTTCATGGAATTTAGTTTCATCAGTTAACCATACTTAAACTTAGTCACTTCAAGAACACAAGATCATACTTTAAAAACCATTTTTCATGTTCACATTAAGGTTTCTCATGTTCATCTTCAAGTTTAACCATGGATCTTTCAAGATCCATGCTTAAACTTGTTAGATCTAAGCTTCTAACAAGCTTTAACATGATGGATCTAAACATAAACACAAGATTCAACAATAACAACTTCATCACATACATCAAACATCATAAAAAACACTTGTTTTTATTTAGATTATGTTAGATCTTCATATCTTCATCCTTTAAAGTTTAGTTTCTTAGATGGTGTGACTTGTAGATAACACTAACATGAAGTAAAATAGAGTTTAGCATGCTTACTACTAGCTCTAGTGGCTAGGGAAGTGGCACAAACAAGATGAATATGAAGAATGAAGAAGATGGGTGGTTAAAAGCTCCTCCAAGTGGTCCTTGAGCTTCCTTTGCTTCACACCTTCTTAGATCACCTTCTTACACCTTGATATAACCTTGGATTGCTTGTAGGATGATTGAAAATGGTGGATGTGTGTGTGGTGATGGTGGCCGTAAGGTAGGGAGAAGAAGGAGAGAAAAATGTGGTGTGTAAGTGGTGAAATGATCTTGTTCTTCTCATATTAGGGTCGTATACACCAACTTTCCAATATAAGTTTAACCCATGGATTTTATGCTTAATATCTAGCCAACAAGGAAAAATATTATAATCAAAAGGTTGTGGGGCCATGTTGGGCCGGTTACCAAAGAAGGGGGGGGTAAAGTGTAAACTTTGGAAGTTGTGGGTGGAAAGTGTAAAGTAGAAGGTTTATGTTTAAATTAAGTGTGTTTATGTGTTTTCATGATTTTTAAGGTGTTTTAACACCATGACTAGCTTTATATCATAAAAACAATGCTTCTAGTCTAGTTTTGATGTTTTGGGTAGTGTTCGGTTATTCGTTCGGTTACCGGTTCGTTAAAGTGCTAAATTGCGCAGTTTTACAAGGTATGAAGTACCTTCTGTGACAGTTTTCATTCCCAACACTTTACAAGTTATTCTGTACATTTAAACACAATTTCTGCATGTTATTTTATTGTTTAAATGTTGTTTTTTGCTGAATTTCTGCAGAAATCTGCATTTATAGTGCGTTTCGGGTACTTTTTAGTGCTTGTTTTAGCTTCCGGAAAGTGTATATGTTAATCCTTGTACCCACACTTGGGTTTTAATGTATTTTTGATGCTGGACCTACTTCTAGGCCCTAAATCTATTGTCTGATTGTATTCTGCAGAAATGCTGATATAGCTTGTCTTACCGGTGAGTTTACTAGTCTTTCTGACGCAACGCTTATTGTAATGCAAAATGCGATATTTGAAGTAATGAAACATGCATGAATTCATATGTAAAGCAAATAAGCACATAATGTTGACATTTAAGCGCATAATAGCAGATAATAAATAATTATTAAAATAGTACGGGAATTACCGGTTTTGTGCCAGTTGTCACAGTTTCACGATCAATTCCTTCGATTTTCTCAAATCCATGGTTTATCTAGTGAAAATAAAAAAGATTAAAGTAAAATCCAAGAACCAAATGGAAGCTTTAGAGCATAGAACTAGAAACTCAGTTATACCAAAACCCAGATCTCCGGTCGGCAACTACCCACCATCTTCGCCTGGTAAAAACGTATCGCAACCATGGAAAGACAACATTTCTTCTTCTATGACATTGCACCCCACACCAAAATGATTCCGACAATTTCAAGTAAGTTTAGATCTAGTGGATCTTTGTGTTTAAAAATCGATTCATAAATAAAATTTCAGAACCAGATTCACACTAATCAACCATGAAATCAATTAGAGTTGCTTCTTCGGCACTAGGGTTTATAATCAATTTTAGGTTTGTTCATCCATATAGGGTTTTTCATCCATTCAATTATTTGTTATCTTCATCAAAACTACATTTATGAATGAGTGGGTACTGTCATAGAAGAAGAAAAGATTTGAACGTGAGAGATCTAAATCTTTCAAACCGATTCAATTAATGATGAAATGGACTGAAGGAGGTTGTGATAGTGGTAGTTATTTTGGTGGGTGGAGAGAAATAAAGAGGCAAAATAGGAGTGAAGCGATGATGGTGAGTGTGGTATGGTAATGGTGGTGGTTGGCAGCCATGATGTTGGTAGGGTAGGTGGCGGCCATGATGTTGGTGGGGTAGGTGGCGGCAGTGGTGACAGGTGGTTTGCAAGTGGTGGGTGGGTGGTGGTGGCAGGTTATGGGAATTATAGTCTTTAAATACAGTTGTTTTTTTATAAATACTAAGGGCATTATAGTCTTTTTTTCATGATTTAATAGACTTACACTAACAATGTTAGTGGTGTGGGCTGAAACTGTTAAAATCAGCAAACTAGTGAATGATAAATGCAATTTTTAAACTATTGGACTGGGAGTGTTGAAATCAGCAAACCACATGGACGAAAATTGAGGTTTACTCTAACGTATATATACCTCGAACATCAGCCTAGAAGAATCAGCTCCGAACAGGTTGGCAATCTTCTTCGTGCAATTCCAGTGTCCCTCTTTGCACAATAGTAACATATGTCATCATTGTAGCTTGAGGCCTTTTTCTTTCTTTGGCTAGAGGTTTCCAGTCTTGATGTATTATTGGGCTTCAGCTTTCCCTCAGCACATACCAGCATATCCCGCAGCTCAGCTATTGTCCCTTCGCAGACATTCTTATTGTAGCTTTTGACGAACTCTTCGTACTTAGGCGACAAGGACAACGAGATCATATCTATGCCCATGTCTATGTTTATCAAGTATCCAATTTTCTCAAGCCTCTCGATGTACCTTTCCATCATGTCAACATGATCCTTGACACTATGCTCAAATTTCATTGGATGTTTCATTTCTTCGAGTATAGCGAAAGACCAATTTATTTTGGTATGATGCCTCTCTTTCAGTGCTATGATCATATCATAAGCATGCTTATACTCATTTTCCTCTAGGAAATTTCTAGGAAACTCGTCTCATAGACTTGATAGAATCAAGTATTGGACCTTTTGAGAGTCCCTGACATGTTGCATTCATTCGTCCTTTGAGTCATCAAGAGGAACTATAGGAAGTGGACGATCCAAGACATACTACCCCTTTTCAGGAGGAACCATTCACGGATGTTGTTTTCATTGACTTTGTTTCGATACATGACTGTGTGATGGGCGTTATAGGTGAAATAGTTATGAAACATTTACAAAATAAAGACAAAATATTTAGTATTTTCATGCTTGATCTCCTAACTAATTTTATGACCCAATTACAAAATTGTTATTAGTATGCGAGAGCCATTTCATAAATACCAAGTGAACGACTAAGCATTGTCCACTCGATATTTACTATGTAGGTAGGTAATGATTACCAATTGCGTCATACAAAACTCTTAGGGTTGGGGTCACAAGACGTAGTTTATTAAGATTATACGTTTAGCCCCAACTACGCTTAGTTGAGACACTTCAAGTGATATTGGTCCTCTAATGGAAATGTGTGGAACCAGCCCATGTGACTTAGGAATAGTGATTCAACCTCTCACCAAAACCGTAGTCTTATTATAGGGTAATCACTAACCAAGTGGGTTCGGATAAATTGGTTCGGGTATCTCCACCTTGGGATAGCATAGAAATATCGATTTAGTTGGATTTTGCTTTTATATTTTAATTACCAAGTAGGGCAGTGGACGACTTATAGCATGAGGCAAGTTGTGCAACTTTAGTAAAATCTAGTTTTACTTTATGTTCGTGATTAAATTGAAACTCCTTTCAACTCTTGACATGATCAAATTTAAATACCCTATTCAAAACTATATTGGCCGTTAATTGCGAACTTGATTTTAAATTAATAAACATTTATTAATTTATGGTTTTGCCAATTTAGCAACTTTATATTTAAAACCAAAAGGTTTATCTCATAATAAAACCCTTTTATTATTTGACTTTCCAAGCTTAACTAAAATTCCTTTTAATTTATCTAGTCATTTTATGATTGCGAAAAATAGTTTTGTTGGTAAAAGATTATCTACACTAAGCAATCACAACCACGCAAAATAATAAATATAGAATCAAGCCACTAGTGGTAATTTGTTCATTTTCGTTGAAGCCAGTGAACGATAAACTGAACGGGTCTAAAAGGGACAAACAACCACAAGTTTGGCCTTGCTCCCACTTAGTCCAAGACCTCCATCTTCTAGGTCTTGTTCGTTTCCATGTTCGGTCTTCAATATCTTATCTTTTCAGGTTTTGCAATTTTATAATAAAACACTTTTACAATAGAATAAAACCTAACTAATACAAAGGGCTCCAAATAACCCAAAAATAAATATATTGAAACCAACCAAAAATAACAAACAAATCAAAAAACAATCACAAGTCTCTAGAGTTAGATTCATGACAATCACTATCACATTCAAATGATAAAGGCTTGATCGTTTTGTAAAAAAAAAAACAAGTTTTGGCAAACAATACTAAAGATCAATTTAAACAATAATATCTGAACAACTGTAAAGTGGCTCTGATACCACTGTTGGGAATTCAGGGTATCCATCATTATTATCTTTTATAAAATTTAATTTTATAAATAATAATAATACTAACATATTATTGTTAATCAGATGCGAAAGCGTGAATAAACATAAAACAAATGAATAATTCCCACCAGTGATCCAGTTACGAGTTAATCAGTCAATTATATATGAAGAACACAACCATAGCGGGTTTAGGATTGTACCTCGATGAATACCAAAAAATCGCACAATGGATGCTACAAACGACTCCACTAGTAATCCGGATTACAAGTTCTTAATCACCACGAGATCTACACGCAAAACGAATCAAATCCGTTTAATTGAAATGCAAGACAACAATATGGGGTGGCGGTGTGCGCCGGTGGCCAGCAATTAACTTTGGTCCGTACACACAATTAAACACTTTGTGTGTGTTTAGGTTTGTCACGGACCCGGCCCGGTGTGACCCGGTCCAGGAGTCGCGGGCAGAAAACCCGTGGTATTTATTATTTGAGTTGACAGCGGAAGTTTAACAAGATCTTTTAAAAATTTGAAAATACCCAATTTATTTTATTTCACAAATTGGGGTTAACACCCATAATTTACAATAAAGGTGATTTCACTGGGAAATCCTTGTTTTTACAAAAAACATGTTTCTTTATTTTATTGAGCCACTTCTTCAAGCTTACAGTGCTACACGGCACTTTTTCCTGGATCACGCCAGATCACCTGAAACATGTTTTAAAAAGGTTTTATCAGCAGGGAAATACTGGCGAGTCATTCAAGTTGCACAAAACGACACATTGTTATAATTTACAGTATTAAGGGTGATTACAATGTTTTTATCAATTAATTACCCCAAATCGGTATTTGTCACTTGACAGTATCAGTGACTATGGTCAGATCACCCATTGGTTAACCCGTTGTCCAATGGTGACGGGTATCAAGTAATGTATACAAAACCCCACATACCGGCAGTAATTGAAGATTACAAAGACTTAATCCCTGTAATTATAACCTTGAAAATAAATAGGGTTTTGGAAACAATTTGGTTAAAAGAGAATGACTCACATTGCAAGTTTAGACGGGCAGAGTTTAGCCTACTGATTTAGCCTTGTTAACCTAATTTAAACAACAATGCATACGAAACTAGGTCAGTAACTTAATACAACTTTTACGATAAGCTCACGAGATCAAAACCCTCACAACGAATGACAAAGGCATAGCCCAAATACGGGTAGTACTTAAACATCCATCGAATTGGTTTCAATCGATCAGACATTATATCGTAGCAGTGATCGAGTTATGACCCTGTTGTCGCAGCAGAGCGTCGTGCTGGTGTGTTTTTGCACTAAACAGAGGATATCTCAACGTACGAAATGAGTTTTTCCGTCGTAACGAGACCAACATGCAAGTGCCAAACCCCTTGTATATATACTGAAAAAGGGATTCTGTCGCGTGGCGAGCCAGACCCACCTGGTCCTGGCGCGTGGCGCCACGAGTCTACTTTTAGGGTAGGGTAGCCTCGTGTCTAACATAGCCCTGGTGAGTCAAGGTTCAACGAATTTCAATGTTTACAGCAAATTGTGATGATAATTATCCATTAGGGTTACCCCCCCCCCCCTTGAGTTTTAGGGGGCCCTGATACTAGTTTCAATTTTTCTGAAAATTTTAGGGGTCATGCAGTATTACTTGGGGGTCTTAATTAGGGTTTCCTATTGGACAAATTAAAATAAGAAATAATAATTTTGGCAAGAGTTGTTACATCCTCCCCACCTTATTAAAATCTCGTCCTCGAGATTTACTGGAACAAGTAGGGATATTTTCGCTTCATCTCTGATTCCAGTTCCCAAGTGTACTCTGGTCCTCTCTTTGAATCCCACTTGACTTTGACCCGTACTAGTCGTTTGTGCTTGAGAAACTTGACTTTTCTGTCTTCTATCTGCAGTGGTTTCTCCACAAATTTTAATTTCTCATTTACCTCTATATCTTGAAGAGGTACTACCAGGGATTCGCCAGATTGACATTTCTTGAGGTTAGATACATGAAACACATCATGTACCCTAGCTAATTCTTCTGGTAGTTGTAAGCGATAAGCGACTGGTCCTATTCACTGAATTACTGGGAATGGTCCTACGTATCTTGGACTCAGTTTTCCTTTCTTACCTAATCGAACTACTCCTTTCTAAGGAGAAACTTTCAAGAGTATCTTGTCCCCAACTTGAAATTCTAGCGGCTTGCGTCTATTGTCTGCATAACTCTTTTGGCGATCTCGAGCCGTCTTTAGTCTTTCCTTGATTTGAGAAATCTTGTCGGTGGTTTCCTGCACGATCTCGGGTCCTGATAATTGACTTTCTCCTATTTCTGCCCAGCAAACTGGAGTTCTACACTTGTGTCCATACAGTGCTTTGAACGGGGCAGCTTCAATGCTTGAATGATAACTATTGTTATAGGAGAATTCAATTAAAGGTAAATGGTTGTCCCAGTTTCCACCAAAATCTATAACACATGCTCTAAGCATGTCATCCAGGGTTTGGATCGTCCTTTCACTTTGTCCATCTGTTTGAGGATGGTATGCAGTGCGTAAGTTCAGCCTAGTCCCCATGGCTTCTTGGAAACTTGTCCAGAAATGCGAAGTAAAACGACTATCCCTATCCGATACAATGGAGAGTGGGACTCCATGTAAGGATACTACTTCGTCTACGTATAGCTTGGCTAATCTTTCCATGCTGAAAGTTTCCTTCATGGGTAGAAAATGAGCTGATTTGGTCAATTGATCCACAATTACCCAAATTGCGTCATTACCTTTCTTGGTTCTGGGCAACTTAGTAACAAAGTCCATGGTTATTAGTTCCCATTTCCATACAGGCATCTCTAATTGTTGTAGTAGACCTGAGGGTTTCTGGTGTTCTGCCTTAACTTGTGAACAAGTAAGACACTTAGAAACATATCTAGCTATGTCATTTTTCATTCCTATCCACCAGAAATTATTCCTTAAATCTTGGTAATTCTTATTGTTACCAGGATGCATGGTATACCTAGATTTATGGGCTTCTTCTAAAATTTTATCTCTTAATTCTCCTTGCTTAGGTACCCAAACTCTTTTCTTATGGAATCTCCAAATTCCATCACTTCCTTGCTCTAATTCCTTTATTCTTCCTTTCATTCCTTCAGCATCATCTTTGATTGCTGTTTCTTGAACATTTCTCAGTTGTTCCATTAGATCTACTTGAAGATTTAATCTAAGAGCACGAACTCGCTTTTGCTTTTCATGATACTTATGACTTAAGGCATCTGCAACTACGTTTGCTTTTCCTTCGTGATATTGAATATCATAGTCGTAGTCACTTAGAATTTCCATCCATCTTCTTTGCCTCATGTTTAATTCTTTTTTTCCCAAATATGTATCTTAAACTCTTATGATCTGTATAGACTGAAAACTTACTGCCATACAAATAGTGTCTCCAAATCTTAAGGGCAAAAACTTATGGCTCCTAACTCTAAGTCATGTGTCGTATAATTTTCCTCGTGCCTTTTCAATTATCTTAAGGCATACGCAATTACCTTTTTGCGTTGCATTAGCACACATCCTTATCCTAGCTTAGAAGCATCACAGTAGACTTCAAAATCTTCTGTCCCTTCGGTAAGGCAAGAATTGGGGCGTTTGTTAATCTTTGCTTTAAAATCTTAAAAGCCTCTTCTTGCCTAGGTCCCCATTCAAACTTATCTGATTTACAGGTTAGCTTAGTTAATGGCACAACTATCTTAGAGAAATCCTTAATAAAGCGCCTATAGTACCCAGCTAATCCTAGAAAACTTCTAACTTCCATAGCTGATTGCGGGACCTTCCATTTAGTGATCGCTTCTATCTTGGAGGGATCTACGTGAATACCTTCGTGATTCACCATGTGACCTAAAAATTGCACCTCCTGTAGCCAAAATTCACACTTCGAGAATTTGGCGTAAAGCTTTTCCTTTCTTAATAAAGTTAAGAGTGCATACAGGTGCTCACAATGCTCTTCCTGGATTTTGGAATAAATAAGTGTATCGTCGATGAAGACAATTATAAATTTATCCAAGTACGATTTACAGATTCTATTCATCATATCCATAAAAGCTACCGGAGCGTTTGTTAGTCCAAAAGGCATAACTGTAAACTCGTAGTGACCATACCTAGTTCTGAAAGCGGTTTTAGGTATGTCTTCTTCTTGTACCTTCAATTGATGATATCCGGAGCGTAAATCTATCTTAGAAAAATATTTAGCTCCTTGAAGTTGATCGAAAAGATCATCAATCCTAGGCAATGGGTATCGATTCTTAATTGTAACCTTATTCAATTCCTGTAATCGATACACATTCGCATAGAACCATCTTTCTTCTTTACGAACAACACTGGGGCTCCCCAAGGGGATGAACTAGGTTGTACGAATCCTTTACTGAGCAATTCATCTAATTGCTTTTTCAGTTCTAACATTTCAGTGGGTGCTAATCGGTAGGGTGCTTTAGCTATGGATGTAGTACCAGGAATCAAATGAATTCTAAATTCTACATCCCTATCTGGTGGTAATCCTGGTAGTTCTTCTGGGAATACATCCGAGTATTCTGATACTATAGGAATTTCCTTAAGTTCCTTGCCCTTAGTGCTAATGATTACCGAAATCATATATACTATTTCTTGCTTTCGTTCATAACTAGCAACTTTCATTACTGAAATGAACTTCATTGGTTTACGCGGCTTATCCCCTGTAATCACAATTACTTCTCCTGTGGGTGCACGAATTTCTATGGAATTCTTATTACAGAGGATTCGAGCATGGTTGGCTACTAACCAATCCATTCCTAATACGACATCGAATCCAGCTAAATTCATGGGTAATAGGTTTGCAGAAAATTTATGACCTGAAAGTTCTATAGTTTCTTTTTGCAAAACCGTATCTATGTTAACAGAGTTCCCGTCTGCCGTTTCTACTGTAAAAACTTGCCTAAGTTTCGTTAAAGGTTGCTTAAGAGCTTGGCAGAATGAAGTATTTACAAAACTTTGGTTTGCACCAGAGTCGAATAATACTTTCGCTTAAACGTTGTGAACTAAAAACGTACCATCTATTACGTCAGGAATCAGTTGGGCTTCCTGCGTGGTCAATTGGAAGGCTCTTGCGTTCTTCTTGTTAGTCCCTTCAGCAGTTTTGGCCTTGTTATCTGCTGGTTTGACCAATTTAGGGCATTCTGGTCTGAAATGCCCAGCTTCTCCACAGTTATAGCAGATCTTTGTTTTCTTTCTGCAATCTTCTTCACGATGTCCTATAGCTTTGCAGAAGTTGCAGGTTTCATTACATTTTCCAAAATGTTTCTTTTTACAGTTCCTGCTGAACGGTGGAGTGGAAGATGATCCAGTTCCCTTTTTCTTGAAGTTGCTATTATTACCCATACGAAATCCTTGGGAAATTTTCTGAGCCAATTCCTTCTTTCTGTTTTCTTCTCACGTACGCACCAGTCCGTCAGTCAAAGTGTTGGCTAATTCCACCGCATCATCGATCGTGCGGGGTCTCGCAGCTTGACAATATCACGGATCTCGCTAATTAAACCCCAAATGTAGCGAGAAATAAGTACCGATTCTCGCGAAGCCAGAGTAGGCACAATTCGAGCATATTCGAAGAACTTCGAAGTATACCCTCGACAATCAACATCCACCATTCGGTGGCTCAGGAATTTGTTTGCCATTTGTTCTTTTTCATATTCTGGGCATAATTTTCTTTCCACCAGACGCTTAAATTCTTCCCAACTCATGGCATAGGCCATGTCACTTCCCTTAGCTTGTAATACCGTATTCCACCATTCTAATGCTTCTTCCTTAAAAAGGTGAGAAGCATACATGACTTTATCCTTCTCAGCACATTTACTTATTTTAATTACTGTCTCGGTTTTCTCCAACCAACGTAGCGTGGCAGTTGCCCCTTCATTGCCTGCGAACTCGACAGGTTTACAGGCAAGAAATTCCTTGTAAGTGCAACCAGGCGTTGCAGCTTTCATTCTTTTAAGGAATGGGGCTTGCATCCCATCCTCATTATTATTATTATTATTATTATTATTGTTGCCGCCTCCATTTACGCTATTACTGAAGTTGTCATCACGAGTACGTTTGCTAGGAATAATTGGTTGAGGTTCAACTGGATTTCGGGCAGCAGCAAGGATTGCTGGAATAGCATTGGCTATTCCCTGAGCAACGATATTCTCTATATCTTGCCTATTCAGAAATTGATTTTCACGGTTTTGTTCAGATTGGTTAACTTCGTTAACGGGTTCATTACCAGCGTGTTCCATCTGGTAATTAATATATATATGTAAGTTATTGGCACAAGATAGAATAAACAATAATCAAGCATACTAAAGCAATCGCACATAATCATGTCAACATATATAGCCAAAATTGTCGACTTTGCGACTTCCATATTTTATATATTTTAATATGCATCCGTACATTACCTGATATGTTACAAAAGCTTTATTTTTAGTTATTTTACATGATTATATTTTTATTACTATATTATTATTAAACACACATTCCCACAACCCCATACTATCCTTATCAGCTGGCACTTCAGAAACGATGTTCCCTCTCGTCGTATTTCCATGATATCCTCTCCCCCACATCTCGGATTCTATTTCCTGCGTCCACCAGCTCCTCGCCATAGTGGAAAAGTTCAGTCAAGTTCTCGGTGCTCATTGGTGGGTGTAGTGGAGGCTCAGGGTCAAATTGGGGGAAAAAGGTATTAGGGTTATTCAAGAGATTCTGAAATTTACAGTCAGTTGTCCACCATTCTTCCAGTTCTCCTGGTAGAGGCCGGGGGTGGATAATAGGATCTGGGATAGCAGGTTCCAGATTAACTGGAAGTTGTGCTTCCGCTGGGTAATAGAAGAGGTTTTCGTCGGCAGGTCCAATGAGGTCACTATTTGCCAGTTGGCGGTCCAATTCCTCCCAGGGTGGCATTTCCTGGGCTTGTCCTGAACTTTCTCCGATTTCTATTCCTTTGCTTTTATCCTTGGGATTCTCAGTTTTTACAACTCTCTGTATCGCTGGTTTCTTCCTACGCACACGCCTCCAGCCTATGACTCTTCTCCTCTTTTTCGGCTTCGGTTTCTCCTGAGGTTGGGCTTGGAACACCATTGGCTCTTCAGTATCAGCCTGGTAGCCAGTGAAAGTGTTGGTAATATCCATATCGGTGCTATGGATAGTAAAGTTTCGGAGTGCCTCTGACAGTTCATTCATGCTTTTAGCACACATGAATATACACACAAACTTAAGTTAAAAGTAAATTTTCACAAAATCACAGAATGGCAATCAGAAAATTAAGTATTTCTAAATACTTAATTAGTTTAAATCAATGGCTCTGATACCACCTTTTTCTGTCACGGCCCCCGGCCCGGTGTGACCCGGTCCAGGAGCAGCGAGCAGAAAACCCGTGGTATTTATTATTTGAGTTGATAGCGGAAGTTTAATAGGATCTTTTTAAATTTTGAAAATACCCAATTTATTTTATTTCACAAATTGGGGTTAACACCCATAATTTACAATAAAGGTGATTTCACTGGAAAATCCTTGTTTTTACAAAAATATGTTTCTTTATTTTATTGAGCCACTTCTTCAAGCTTGCAGTGCTACACAACATTTTTTCCTGGATCACAGCAAATCACCTGAAACATGTTTTAAAAAGGTTTTATCAGCAGGGAAATACTGGCGAGTCATTCAAGTTGCACAAAACGACACATTGTTATAATTTACAGTATTAAAGGTGATTACAATGTTTTTATCAATCAATTACCCCAAATCGGTATTTGTCACTTGACAGTATCAGTGACTATGGTCAGATCACCCATTGGCTAACCCGTTGTCCAATGGTGACGGGTATCAAGTAATGTATACAAAACCCCACATACCGGCAGTAATTGAAGATTACAAAGACTTAATCCCTGTAATTATAACCTTGAAAATAAATAGGGTTTTGGAAACAATTTGGTTAAAAGAGAATGACTCACATTGCAAGTTTAGACGGGCAGAGTTTAGCCTACTGATTTAGCCTTGTTAACCTAATTTAAACAACAATGCATACAAAACTAGGTCAGTAACTTAATATAACTTTTATGATAAGCTCACGAGATCAAAACCCTCACGACGAATGACAAAGGCATAGCCCAAATACGGGCAATACTTAAACATCCATCGGATTGGTTTCAATCGACCGGACATTATATCGTAGCTGTGATCGAGTTATTACCCTGTTGTCGCAGCAGAGCGTCGTGCTGGTGTGTTTTTGCACTAAACAGAGGATATCTCAACGTACGAAATGAGTTTTTCCATCGTAACAAGACCAACATGCAAGTGCCAAACCCCTGGTATATATACTGAAAAAGGGGTTCTGTCGCGTGGCGCGCCAGACCCACCTGGTCCTGGCGCGTGGCGCGACGGGTCTACTTTTAGGGTAGGGTAGCCTCGTGTCTAACATAGCCCTGGTGAGTGAAGGTTCGACGAATTTCAACGTTTACAGCAAACCGTGATGATAATTATCCATTAGGGTTACCCCCCCCCCCCCTTGAGTTTTAGGGGGCCCTGATACTAGTTTCAATTGTTCTGAAAATTTCAGGGGTCATGCAGGATTACTTGGGGGTCTTAATTAGGGTTTCCTATTGGAAAAAATAAAATAAGAAATAATAATTTTGGCAAGAGTTGTTACAAGGTTTTCTATAAAACTGTAATTATGGTTTAGGTCTAACCTCCTATTTAAAGAATCCTTAATTACATTTTGGTCCGTACACAATTAACTTTCCCTCCATGTAATTAGCCCTTGACTAATTGCTTGCTGTTAAGTCAACCCTTTGACTTTGTTTTATTAACATATAATAAAACTAGCTCACACTAATTATTATCAAATAATAATTAATCCTCATTTGTGTTGAATAGGCGTTATTGAGCGTTAAATTAAAACCATTAGTCAAATGCTTTGAATTTATTTTATTCTTAACAAAGTAACCTCTTTAATTTATTATCTAAATAACAAACTAATATTCGTTTAACTATGTAAGCGACACCGATTATTTCCGCATCTTTAATTGTTTCATAAACAATTAATATATCCTAGTATTTCAGCAAATACCCGCTCTCCATAGTTAATCCGTTCTTATGATACATAATGTTTCACAATTAAACATCATTCTTTTTCTTCGTCCAAAGTGTAACTCTTTGGATCGTACCTTAATATTAACGTCAAATAATCGATAATTGGACATCAAATTTCAATAGTTAATAACATGTTGAACCAGAGGTGGGACTTGTGTGGAACTATGTGTGAAAGCAAAATACACATCTTCCATTTTTGTCATCGGTTGTTGGGTTTTCTTAATCACATCACCATATAAATCTTCATAACCCAATGTGTTCCCTTCTTGATTGTAAACCACACATTCATGGAGTCCATCACACATCACATCCATGTCATACCTCATCGCATCCCATACATACCTATGTTCATCTTCAATTATTCATTGTTTTTCCTCAGTTCTCTTTTCTTCCAACCATCGAGCAAACATATTTTTGATTCTTGAAACATATAATTTTTTTATGGAAACATGTAATACATAAATGGAATGACCTCTGCTTGAACTCTTTTTCCTTCTTCCTCAATTATCTGTGCTTCCATACATCGATTAAATGTCTCTAGTAAGGTTTTGTGGCTTTCAATTACCATTGAGCTTACCTGGGATTGATCTATATACCAGTATGTGCAACCCCCTTGTGGATGACGGTAGTCATGTGTCCAACGAGTTTCGCCACATATCCTGCACCATACTTGAAACAACGATCATGATCATAACAACATCCTTGATATCGGTTCTTGTAGACGAGTTTCGCCACATATCCTGCACCATACTTTAAACCTTTTTCTAAACTTTTGATTTGATTAGACGTTGAGGATAAACCGGTATTAAAAGCTCTTGTGTCCTTAGACGACCTCGGTATCTTACCAACACTATACTACGCTCACGATGGGTGCACTTGCCCATATGTGTGTTTGGTGTTAGTATATATCGTGTTTTATAAATTTAAAACTTGACTAATGTGTTAAAAAGGGCTAAAAATATACATAAAAATATATCACACCGCACGCACATCAAGTTTTTGGCGTCGTTGCCGGGGACACAAGGATTTTAAGAAAGTTAGGAATCAACGACCTAATTGTTTTTTCTTATTTTCCTGATTTTTTTAGGATTTTTCTTAATTTTTAAGTTTCTGCAGAGCTCAGCATGGGCCATGCCTGGTCGGACACGGGCCGTGCCCATCATCGTTACTGGCAGTTTTTATTTTCTGAGTTATAGAGAGCTGAGCACGGGGTCGTGTCGAGCTTTCCAGTAACAGGGATCCGGAAAACAATCGCTGTAACTCCGACCACGGGGCAGTGTTCATCTGAGCACGGGGCCGTGTTCATCTGAGTACGGGGCCGTGGTGAAACTTCTGACCAATGTTCTTTTTGTTTTTATTGCAGGACTTGGAACCCAGGCACCGCACCTGATCTTTCTACGTAGTGTATGAGCTCCAATTCCAGTAGAGACATAAAAGAACCTCTAGACGAACCCGAACGTTTTCTAAGAAAAAGACTTAAAGCTAAAAACCAAGAGAAAGTTTCGGGGGACCCACTTCTGATGGCGGATCAACGTACCCTCATGGATTACCTACGGCCCACCGTAGGTAATCTCGGCGCCGCTATCAATGCACCGAATGTCGAGGCCAACAACTTCGAACTTCAGCCGCATTTGATACAAATGCTCCAAAACTCCGCAACCTTCCACGGGCTTGCGGACGAAGATCCTCACTTACATATTACTAACTTCTTGGAAATATGTGATACTTTTCGGATCAATGGAGCATCAAATGACGCCGTCCGCCTTCGAATGTTTCGTTTTTCATTAAAAGACCGAGCTAAGACTTGGCTTAACACCCTCCCAGTTGGCTCGGTAAACACCTGGGATGAACTAGCCCAAAAGTTTTTGTATAAGTATTTTCCTCCTGCTAAAACGGCTAAATTAATGACTGAAATTAATACATACTCACAAGAGGACGGAGAATCCTTATATGAAACTTGAGAAAGGTTCAAGGAGCTACTAAGAAAGTGCCCTCATCATGGTCTTACGGTGTGGCAACAAGTATCCACTTTCTACAATGGATTGTTGCCACACACAAGACGAACACTTAACTCTAGCTCCGGGGGACTTTTAGGTAATCGTAGCCCAAATGAAATATATAATCAAATTGAAATTATTGCTCAAACCAATTTTCAGTGGCACACTCCCCGAGGCAATAAATCTATTGCCCCGGGCGCCCATAAGGTTGACAAAAACACTTCTTTACATGCTCAAATCGAGGCCCTTTCTTCAAAAATTAAAAAAGTTAGAAATGGCAAAAACGGCCTCGGTTATGGCTTGTGAGGGGTGTGGTGGGCCACATGAAAATTGGAGTTGTATGAAAGAATTGGATAATCAAACTGAAACGGTAAACTACATTGATAATAGACCTAGGCCGTCGGGTCCTCCAACGGGTACCTACAACCAAGGATGGCGTAACCACCCTAACCTTGGTTGGAGAGAACCCGACAATAGTAGTAACCAACAAAATCTAAACCAACGAACAAACTTTCAACAACCAAGAAATGAGTCACAAAATTTCTCTCAACAACAAGATGGACGAGAAAGGCTTGAAGATACCATATCTTGCCTCATCTCCGACACCGAAAAGAAAAACTCGGATCGATTCCAACAACTGGAATCAAACTTTAGAAATCAACAAGCTAGTATTCAAAACATTGAAAAACAAATAAATCAACTAGCTCAAAATTTCTCCGAGAGACCACAAGCCGCGTTACCAAGCAATACCGAAACCAACCCCAAGGCGTAAGTACATCTCATCACGTTGAGAAACCGTACTGTAGGTCCCGAGGAGGCTCCGCTACCTCCAGCTGAAAAGAGGCGATCTAGCCAAACCACATCATCACCAACAACCCAACAAGAGACGGCTCCTCCACCAAATCAAGAGCCCACCAAGAATCCTCCAGTTCCATACCCCGGTCGGTTGCTTCGCCAAAAGACCGATGAGCAATTCACAAAATTTGTAAATTAACTAAAACAATTGCATGTTAATATTCCGTTTGTTGAAGTCCTAACTCAAATGCCTAAATATTCAAAGTTTATGAGGGTTTTCCTCACTCACAAAAGGAAAATTGAATCATTGCAATTAGTTAATTTAGGTGAAGAATGCTCTACCTTACTACTCAACAAACTCCCGCAAAAGAAGATCGATCCCAGAAGCTTCACCATCCCTTGTTCAATTGGGGAATCTCCCATTCGCAATGCACTAGCCGACCTCGGCGCTAGCATCAACCTCATGCCCGCATCAATGTTCGACCGACTCAGCCTAGGACAAACAAGCCCTACAAAAATGAGCATACAACTCGCCGATAGGTCCGACAAATATCCACAAGGTGTCGTTGAAAATCTATTGGTTAAAGTCGGCGAATTTGTCTTCCCAGCCGACTTTGTCATACTAGATATGGAGGAGGATACTGAAGTACCACTCATCTTGGGAAGGCCATTCCAAGCTACGGCCCACGCAGTGGTAGACATGAATGGTGGAACACTAACATTGAGGGTTGTCGACAAGGAGATGAAGTTCGGGGTTCGTAAAAGAGTAGAAGACGACGACCCGGTCAATTACATGAAAGTCATAGACTCAAGTTTGGATGATGCTCTCCGACGGTGCAACATGGGATGCAAAACATTCCACTTGGGTAACATATGACTAACTTTGGGTCTAGCCAAGGACCCTTATAAACGTGGCGCACCACGGAGGCATTCCTCGGAACTATCCTTTAATTTGGTTTAGATTAACTTTTTATGCTTTCTAGTTTAGTTTTAATTTTCAGGAATAAAACACACTCGGGATGGTGAAGGATACTAAGGGAAGCTTGAACCAACACCTCATGCACAAAAACAGAGCCTTCCGACAATTTTTCTTCGTTACAGCAAGTTCAACACGGGGGCGTGCTCAGCCAACACGCCCCGTGCTGAACAATCTGCAGAAAAATGCCCAGTTCAGGTATCTGGACACGGGGCGTGTTCGCTGAACACGCCCCCGTGCCCAGCCTTCTGTTACTCTAATAATTTTTTGTTACTGGCGATCTGAACACGGGGCCGTGCCAGACGCCCAGTAACATAATTTTTTGCTTTTTCACATCTTTTACACATTCAATCAACCTAAAAACTTATTTTTGGGACACATTGAGGACAATGTGTAATTTAAGTGTGGGGGGGGGGGGGGATGCTAAAACCTTGAATTTTGCAAGTCCTAATTACAAGCCTTACACAAAACTCTATTGGAACCGCTAAACACCCCAAATTTTTTCAAAAAAACTTTTCGTTTTTTTTACTTGTCTTGGTTTAAATTAGGAATTACAAGTTTTAAAAAGGTTATATTTTTACAAATTTACAACCGATAGCGTCGTGATAAAAA
Organism: Helianthus tuberosus; assembly: GCA_030545235.1. Classification (NCBI taxonomy): domain Eukaryota; kingdom Viridiplantae; phylum Streptophyta; class Magnoliopsida; order Asterales; family Asteraceae; genus Helianthus; species Helianthus tuberosus. Next base: position 80,042,378 of record CM060361.1, read on the forward strand.
GAACCAACATACGAAAATTATGAAACGGCATGACAAATCTAGTTAAAATTTTATTATATATACTTAATCACATAAAAACCCATTCCCACAAAAAGTGAGTTTTGAGCCTTTATTGAGCATACAAATACACATCTTTAAACTAAATGCTCATTTTTTGTTTCTTGTGTGAATAGCCGCTTGTTTCTTATGACACTAGAACTTGCCATGACGATACATTCCCGGTCCTTACCAACTTAAACCCAAGTAAGTAAATGATGGAGGCATTAGGATTGTCCCTTTTTCTTTTCAACACCATTATTTTTCCTTTTTTTAACCACCTACCCAAAATCCCCCCTAGTTAACCCCTTTGAGCCTAAACCTTTTAATCTCTTAACCCAAAACAAACACCCTTTTTACCCACCAAAACCCTTTTTCATTTTAAACCCTTTATTTTAGTAACAAAGCTCGATTTTCTTATGACATTCCTTATAAAAAAAAAAATGAAGTCAAGAAATAATGAAACAAGTTCATCAAAAGGAACTTTGTTTGAATGATTGCTTCATTAGAATAAAAAGTTACAAAAAAAGTCTTACGAAAACCGACGCTTTTTACGCCTTTCGCCCTTTTCTTCTAACCACTAACCCAACCCCCTACCTTTAACCAAAGCCTACCCCTTCCCCAAAAGTCCTCTTGATATTTACAAAGGTTTATAGTTAAAAAGGAGGAGGATTGATTGCTTGGCAAGCTTATGGTAGAAGTAAGTTCCATGCCGCTCTCGAGTGTTTCACAAAAATATATCTTCGGCCGAGTGTTGAGTGATTCCCCGTGAGGTATGTGAACTTGTATATAAATGGAATTTTAAAGAGGCATGTTATGCCCTAATAAGTAATTTATCTTATGTAATGTTCTAAATAAATCATGACGAATAGGATTTCAAATAAAATAAAAACAAAACCTAATAAAAATCTTGGAATCCCGACACTCTATGACAAGCTCAAAACCTTCTCTTCTACCCATTCCATTTGGGAGTGTAAGCCACATTGTAAAGAGTTTTGCTTGAGGACAAGCAAAGATTCAAGTGTGGGGGTATTTGATGTGTGTAAAATGCAACATATAAATTACATCAAATGAGGCATAAAACTAACCCTTTTTTAGTACTAATGTTGGAAAAAGTATGCTTTTGTCTTCCTTTTGTATTTTCAGGATTAAATGAGCTCAAATGAACAAAAGAAGCAAAAAGACAGCTAAATCTAACATGAATACAAGAAAAGGAATAAACATGGCATGCCCGACCCCTCGACAACATCTTCCCAAGCAAAAACAAGAGAACAGAAGGCTGAACACGCCCCGTGCTCACTGAGCACGGGGGTGTACCCAAGTATCTGCAGAAAAGACAAAGTTGTAGAAGCTTCCATCACCCAACACGGGGGCGTGTCCACCAGACACGAGGCCGTGGTCAACGCAAAGATTCGCAGAATCCAAGCAAATCTTGATAGTACAGACACGCTTCTGCACACGGGGTCGTGCCCAGCGGACACGGGGGCGTGGTCAACTAATGCAGACAAATTGCATTTAATGAAGAAAGAGAAGATGGATGGACACGGGGCCGTGTCCGGGCTTCTGTGCAGGCTATAAATAGGGGTGCTTGGCTCACTTGCAAATCATCCCTTGGCAAACCACCTCTCTCACACTTCACCCACCCACCACCACCATCACAACCCACATCCACCACCATCATCCATCATAGAGTGTGTGTAGTAGTCTCGGGATCCAAGATTGATAGTAAGAGTTCTTGACAATCAAAGGCCATGTTTTCCTAAGTCTCTTACATCACTTGGTGAAGACAAGCATTTAGTGTAATACTTTTTACTTTTAATATTTTCGCACTTTTTATTTGGTTATATATTAATGACTTTAATAACTAGTTTCTTATGTTGAAGGTGAATCTTCCTTATCATTTGTCCGTGGTGTCTTGGCGTTATTTTGCTATCTATATAAAATAAAAGATTTACACCATTCATATCTCCACGGTCTATATGGAAATATGTTGGCTACCTGGTCGGGGGTTAAGGGAATGGTTTGGTAAGCGTCTTGCCTTGTTCAGTGTATAGATCCTGCAAGGACCTGGGTCAAGCTTAGTAGGACCTCCTTCAATACCCACTGGTATTGGATGGCGGGGGTTCGAATTTCTTGATCCCCTCATATGTAAACTACTATTAATATATTAATCCGGCTATTTAGGATTGTATCCCTGCTGACTCAAACTACTTAGCCGAGGGTAACATCACCTTCAAAAGAGGGGCCTACCACATTACGCATTAATAACTTCATTAATTATCTTTCAATAATCCAACCCTTTAAGATTGTATCCTTGCTGACTCAAACTACTGGGTTGAGGGTAACGTCACCTTCAAAAGAGGGGCCTACTACAATAACTAAGATAGTCTCTTAAAAAGTGCAAAAGTGCGGAAATAATCAAATTTTACACTAAAGGCGAGTCGGATCCAAGTGATTCATCTTGTCTATCTGTTTTATTTTTATTTTTTTATTTTCAGCATTTTTAGTTTTTATTTTCTTGTTTAAACCTTTTTCTAAACTTTTGATTTGATTAGACGTTGAGGATAAACCGGTATTAAAAGCTCTTGTGTCCTTGGATGACCTCGGTATCTTACCAACACTATACTAAGCTCATGATGGGTGCACTTGCCCATATGTGTGTTTGGTGTTAGTAAATATCAGGTTTTATAAATCTAAAACTTGACTAATGTGTTAAAAAGGGCTAAAAATATACATAAAAATATATCACACCGCACGCACATCAGGTGTCGTGACAGGTAAGCCTGTCTCTATCGCGAGTCGCCTAAGGTGCATCTGTGTAGAATTTTTGTTTTCAGCAACCAGCTTGAAATTCAGGGTCTTTTATGCAATTTTTTCAATACCTTGAGCTGGTTTTTGTGTTCCCCTTGTAATAGAAACCATGTTCCACAAGTGTAGGGTCAAGATTGTTCCTCATAACACATGGAATGATCTCCTTGATCCAAACTTCCTATAAATAGACTTGGGTTTTTGGGATTTCATTGCTCATTTCATTCAAATCTGAACTAAGTGAAGCTATCCCTCTGGTTGAAGGCTTCATTTTCTAGTTTTCTTGTTCCAATCTTCAAGCATGGACCCTTTGTAAGCTTCTTTCATGCTTGTTTATGCTTTTCAAGCATGAAAGTCAAACAGTGTTTGAATTTCTACTTTGACCATGATTTGGCCAAGTCAAAGTTCAATCGAACTTTGCAACGTGAGCGTAATCACGATGGTTATAGTCTCTTGTGACTATACCTACGGATTACTACGTTGATTAGTCGAAGTGACGAGTCAAAGCTTCGGTCAAAATACGTGTTTATGCGTATTTTGCAACGAAGCTATTTTTGGGTATCAAAACACTTTGTTTTGATATCAAACCTGTTTTCTAACTTAGTTAAACATGTTTAACTCGTCACTTTTAGTCTAGTGCTTGTTTAGGGTCGTAAGTCAAGCGGTCTTAACAACCGCTTAGACTTTCGAACCCGACCCGTTTGGTCGATCGTTAGGATCCGACCAAGCATATTTTGTGACCATAGTTGTATAGGGAATAACCTTCCGAGGTTATACCTTATGGTCACTTAGTTTAATTAGTTGTATGATAGGTAGTTTATATGCCTTAGGTAAATGACCAAAATGCCATTTTCATGCATAATTGGATTTTAAGCATATGTAACTTAACTTTTGTCACCTAAACTGATTATGCAACATATTTAAACATGTTAGGGCATATAATACTTTTCATAGAACTAGTTAGGCGTCTCGAACGCGCATTTGCACAAACGACGCGTTAAAGTAGCATAAGTAACCTTAATGGGTCGTAACGGGTCGTAAGCACTTAGGATAGGTTCCAATTTAGAATGTAGGATTTGTTAAACCATATCACATGAGTTCCAATACTCATTTGGTTTACAAGACCTCATTCTGCCTGATCTTCCGATTTAGGTGTCGATTTATTAACTAGCGATCCGATTACTAGGTACTACTTGATTTCCTTGATTTGCCTGAGCTTCGTTAAGTTCATTAGATCAAGGATACTTTCCAATTCAATGTGAGTACATAGTTCCCCTATTTTACTGTTTTCAATTGTTTTGGGGTGGTTCATATGTGTTAAATGATTTCGATGCTTTCAACGATGATTTTGAAAAAAAAAACGAATACTATGGTTTAAATTAAGCAATAACGATTTCGATAATGTGAACGAACTTGTTGGACATACTTACATAACGAATAACATTCATTAACAATGATCAAGCCGACCAGTATTAGGTTATGGTACCATAGGATCTGACAAATCCCGTTATCGTACTGCCACCATGGTTATGTATGGGGGTTATGTGGGTAACGACTGAACCTGATGATTGTTAACTTACCCTTTGGTGGTTTGTTAATACGAGTTGAACGATGGACGAGTTACGAATGTTTGAATGTTATAAGCGAGACGACCAAAAGTTAGTTTTCACAATTAAAACAAGAACGATTGAACAATTTTGAACGACTGAACGATTTTGGAACGATTGAACGATTTTGAACAATTGGAACGATTTGAAAGATTTAAATGAGTTAAATGAATTGAATGAACGATTGGTTTTTGGTTTGTGATTAGATAACGGGACGGGTGTAATGTAATAAAAGCATGGTAGATACGCCGCTGGTACTTCTTATATATAAGTGCTTTTATCATACTGCATTCTGTGGCATTATTTAGTTCACTTGGACGAATGATTTCTAAACGATGTCACGCAACGATGTTTTCTATACGATATAAACCATACGAGTTTTATTACGAGAACGATTTACGATTTGGTTTACATAAACAAATGTTTTGGGTTAAGATTCATGGCATCGAGGTTTTATAAACTATAACCAATTGTTTTGAGTTGGTTATTCAATTTACAATACAAACATTTTACAAAACAAGATTTTCTAATATCGACTCATGTTTTTATACGAGTTATTACAACATGTAAACGAGCCATGAATCTGATACTCTCACAAAACCTATGTACTCGCCGGCATTTCTTTGCTGACTTTATTTTTTCACATATGTTTCTGGTGGTGTTGAATGATGTTGATTGTGAATAGGATGCATGCTCACTTAGGACTGGACAGGCCTTAGTGACTTAATAACGATGATAGTCGACATGTGAACTTGTTTGTTTTAAACTTCAAGACAATGTAAATGGTTAATATTCAAATAAAATGAAACTTTTGAATCCATGGTTGTGAAACAATAATTCTGTCGCTCCACTCCCAGACGTTTTCGTCGCAGTTTCGTTGTTTTACGCGGTCGGGGTGTGACAGTGAAAATGTGTTATGTTAAATTCGAAACAAGTTTTAAAATGGAATCACCAGACTAAACCACAAACAATTGGCAAGTGAACCGGTCGCAGTGTAATAGAGAAGGCAAGACCGGATATTAATCCATGGACGCTATGGGCAAACTCTCGATACCTAACCCCTATCGACTCCTAGCTTATATTTACGAGAATGGGTTGGTTTTCTATTAAAAACTACTAAAGAAAATAAATACAAAAACAAAGACAACTGGAAGACTGACATGGGATGCTGGACTGACGATCAAATATGATGAGAAAGAGCTACCTAGAAGTCGACTCCCTGGACACATGCAATGAATCCTAACATTGGCTAATGAATGAAGACCCGGATCTAACCCCATAAACCTCCCGCTAAGGATGATAAACTGTGCTCTGATGTGGGATAAAGTGTTGAAGTGCTAAACTAACCGGATCACGCTAGAGATACTAAATCCCACAGTTATCAGATATATGACAACTGTGATGCCAAAATCCTAAAATTGTGAAGCTGAATTAACCCTGATAACTGAAATCTTAGGAAACCCTATACGCGAATAAATAGTTGAACCCGAGCTATTGGTCACCCAACTACCAAACAACGTCTAGTTAATAACCTAACAATCTCGACTCGTGTCTCGAATTGTCTAGAAGGGATGCACACCTTAGTTAATTGATTTTAATAGTTGTTCAACTTGTGTTATTTCTAATGACAAGAACCAAACCGAAAACCTAAAGATTAACCATCTAGAATGATTTCTGAGACTAGGGGATATCTTTATGTGCATAGACCAACAAAGCCAACAAAAAACTAGGAAGAACAATCAACACTAGCACACAATATTCAAAATCAGAAATATGGCAAAATCACGTAAATCAACACATACGTATTCCATATTACATTGTTATTTATAAGTTACTAGAATCATGTGTCTAACTTATATGTAATGTTGTATGTTGTGAAACATGATCCTTAGTACAAATAACTTTGTTATTTGCTACTCATGGTACTTGATTCTTTATGTGAATAGAGATGAATTATGTTTGGATTTTTTTGCTTGGGCCCAGCTAGCTACGTATCAGGTATGTTTAATTGGAGCTTAATGATTGGAATTATGGTGTTTAGTGAATTGGGCCTTGCAATTTGGATGTTTTTTTTTGTTTGGGTTATTAAGATTTATGTGGTCGTGACTATTTGTTCTGTTTGTGGGCTGGTGGAGTTCAAAATCGAGCTATTAGATTTGCTAGAATTAATGTGTTGGATTGCTCAAATATATTGTTTAGGTCGGGTCTAAAAAGAATCTGTTAATTGAATATTGCTTGGGCCAGGTCTAAAAAGAATCTGTTAGTTGAATATTGCTCGGGCCGGGTCTTAAAATTCTTATTTGTGGGCCTATAATTTTGATCAGTTTTGCGCCGGGAGTACAAGATTATTTTTTTGGGCCAGGGATTTTATGATATATTTTGGGCCGTTGATTTTTATGGTATTGCGTGACTTTAGCGGTGGATCAGGAGCTCAATGCAATCTGACAGAATTGAAGATCCTCACAAGGAAGCTAATTGTTTAATTTTTATCATTGAAGTTTGAACCCTATCATATGCTTATTACAATTTTATCTTTAATAAGATACGGGGCTTTGATTGACAAGATATAGGAGGGTCTACATTTGCGGGGGAAAATGATTATGAAGATTTTGGGTATTTGACCAATTTGTGAACATTCGAAAACGACGTCAGATTTATTTTTGAAGATCATTTGAAGAATTAATAGCATCATTCTCGGGGGAATATTGTTGGGTCAAATTAGAGAATGATGTTATCAATTTTGATGGCTTGAGTTTAGTGATTTTATTTTTTATATTATGTGACGTTTTTTATTTGTAATTGTCGGATAATTTAGTGATTTTAGTAGGTTTTCCAAGCAAGAGTCGGCTTGCTTGGAGGACAAGGCTCAGGGGCTATAAATAGTAGAGTAAACCTCACTTGTGAAGTGTGCATTTGTGAGCCACCACCCCGGGGGAGCTCACCCGGGGTGGATGATTATCTTTTGTATCTTCTTATCACATTCAATGAAAACATCTATGTTCCAATCCTTAATGTTTCCATCTTTCTTGTTCATTTTCGTTTGTTCTTGGCTCGAATCACCCGTCTTACTATTTTTTCACCGAACCGAGACTGAAACCGAAAACGGGTTTGGTAATCAAACCATGTTAATACTAAAAGACGGGTAAAGTACCGTTAGTGGTAAAAGTAACCCGGTGAATATTAGGATTTTTAAATAAATAAACCTAATATTGAATAAAAGTCGAATAAAGGTTTATAAGGAAATAAAGTTTATAAAAGATCTGAGTTAATGGGACTTAGAGTCATAAATACCCGAACCCACTAAATTAACTAGGAATGTTTAACCTAGTTAATAAGTGGGAATATTGTTAGAAATAAGTAGGTTGTGACCTACTTAATAACTAACCAAACAAGAGGGACCAAATTCGGATAATTTGAAAGTTGTATTATAAAAAGGAAATCACAAATTAAAACACACATAGTGTGTGTGTTATGGGTGTTGTGTTCGAACCCAGGAAGCTCCCAGGAGCTCAAAACCCTAGTTCATGCTAAATCATCAAATTGAAGGGCCAAATGACTCTCAAATTCACAATTGAACGCGAATTAATGATCACCCAAGCTAGGGGATCATAAGGTATGTCAAATTTTGATGATTTGTGAAGTTGTGAAATTTGAGAAAACATCATAATCGCGAATTATGAATGAATTATTGAAGCTACGACTGAATTAGTGATGTATACTTGCTTAGAAACAAAACCCTAAGTGAAAATTATACATATATGCTATGAATTGAATGATTATATGATTTACCACACTATGATAAGTGGGTTTTAATCATATGATGAAATTGATGATATAATTATGATTAGAATCATCATATCTGAAACTAATAAGATGATACTTGAACAATTTAGGTGTTTGAGTATATAAATCATACTTACTAAGTAGTGAGTTTAGTATGATAAGATGAAAAATCGATGATATTTTCATGTTGAATGATGTATGATATCATTATGTGTTAAAAATGATTAAAGTTGTTTTAAATTGATGAAATTCGATTTAATAAACTTGGTTAATAACATGGTTAAAAACGCTAGCATAAGAATGATGCTTACCGGATAATTGACCAAGTAATTAAACGAATAGTTGAGCTACTTCGTGCAATTATTTACGTTAATAGGCAGTTGACTTTTAAAAAAAGTCAAACTGACCTTTGATATGATCGAATGATAAATTCGACATAAGAATTATAGGATGGAATAGTCGTAAATGATTATGACTAATCTAAGTATCTTACAAATTACAATGATAGTTTGACGCTTGACAAGCTAGGTGAAAGCTTGGGAAGGAAGCGGGTCAAACGAATCAGGAATAAAGGAAAAGTATAGTCAAGATGCAAGGTAAGTAAAGCTTACACCTTTTATTTAATACCTATTGGTTTTATAGGTTATGAATAATAGAAAGTCATGTTTGAATTATGATGTTCCGACACGACATGTGCGGTTCGGAACAAAGAAAATGCTAATAAACCATGTTTAACGGTTAAAAAGGACTATTACAATTATTTAGTCATGAAATGACTAATTGTTGGGTCTAAAACGTGTAGTCAAATGTTATCAACGAATCAAGTCAACAAAGTTAACACCAACAAATCAAAGTCAACACGCAAGTCAACACGAGAAGATCGAAGAATGATGTGGCGTGTGAAAGTTCGAGATTAAGTAGTTATATTGCTTTGGATAATTAAATATATTTTGTTTAGACAAAGTATATTTATTATCTTATTTAATTAGTTTTCATGTTTATTACTAGTTTTAGCAAGTTATTATCTCTAGGGACCTTAATTGTAATTAGCCAAAAGTTGTTTTGGCTATAAATAGAAAGAGATGATTAGGGTTTTGGCAACACACTTTGAGAGAGATTTGGGGGCTAATTATATTCATCTTATGCAAATCATTATTCAAGGGTTTTCAAGTTCATATTTTGTGTGTTCATCTTGATTCTTATTCAAAATCAGATTTTTGACTCGATTTGATCCTACAATTTGGTATCAGATTTTTTACTCACGTTCAAGATTAATTTCTCTGGAAACATCGCCGAAATTTTTAACTAGCCGGAAAGTCACCGGAAAACTCAAATACGCTGGATCGTCAATAAAAACGCTATATTCATCATTAAATATGATGTATTCATCAATAAATACGCCCAGAAAATTCAAAATCTCATCTAAAACCTTCTGATCCGAAAAAATAGCTTTAAGTGATATGAATACCTTTCTAAAACTGTTTAAACTCACAAGTAACAATCCCAATCAACAAAAAAACGGATTAGACCATCTAAAATCAATATTTTTGAAGAAAAAGTTGGATAAAATAAAAAAAAAAACTCTAAAAGTTTCAAAACTTTTCAAATAAAAATCAGATTTTTAGGATGAATTTGAAGATTGTTGAATCCACTGTTAACTGTAATGGACATGTGCCTAAACCTAAGACCCACAACCACGATAATGTAGTGGTTGAATGTTTTGATTTGAATTATGCCTTTTACGATGAAAAAGTTGAGTGTGAATCTCCTGTGTTTGTTCCAGAATTGAAACAAAACAGATTCGGAAAATTCCTCACGGAGGAAATTCCATATTCTGTTCCATCTCACACAAGTAGGTCAGAGTCAGAGAAAGAGCAAAATGAAGAAAGCAGCAGCGAAGACTCAAGCACCACAACGTCAAAAGGTGGCGAAGGAAGCTCAAGTGAGGATCAAGTGTCACACCCCAACCGATGGCAGAAACATCGGGGTGCGAGCACTAAGCGTTCAGATTGCTCATAGGGTTTCCATAACACTATTTGTTTCCATATAGATTAATTAGATTTCATATCATGAATTGTCTAAACGTCAAACATAAATCACACGTATCAAGATTACATAATCGCTTCAAATATTGTTCAAAAACTCTATATTAGCTAAGTGACGTTTCTAGGCATCATCCTAACTTGATTCCAGTATCCAGCATCCTATCAGCCTGCAACATGTATTAAAATAGGGTCAGTACAAAAATGTATCGGCGAGTATACAAGCTTGAGTATATAGAATAATAGATTAAAAACAACTCATATCCACAATGTAAGTAACAAAATAGTTCAGCCGTACTAGTGGCGCAGTCCAACCAGTGATAGCCCAAGTATCCCGATGCTTTAGTGTTTACCCAAGACTCAAGGTAAACTAGAATCCTCCTAACAATACTGTCACACCCTGACTTTTGCGGAAGCGTGATTATTTGTGTGACTTCTTAATACCATTGCATATGATCATAACAGCACTATATGATAAACCAATAGATGTACATCCATTAATTGAAGTTTAAAAGTAATACAACATAATTGTTTAAAATCTCGTTACCAAATTTAAGTTACAAATCATAACATATTTTAAGGAGTTCAAAAAGACTCAACAAAAGATTTTATAACAAACCCGAGTTTAGGACCACGTATCTCGTCCAGGATGACGATACGTCTCCTAAGCCCTAATGACTTGGATGACATCTTTATTCACAGCGCAGCTTAAAAACTCCAACACCTGCCAGATCCATTTACTAATTTCCTGAAATACATGTAGTTTGAATCAACATAAAGTTGAGCGAGTTCATGTGTAAGTGAGTATGTATAAACCTTTGTAATATGTCTGTATGTATGAAAATCCCTGGTATGTAGCAATTAAGGAAAAAGAGATCACCATTGGGTTGCAAAGCCAATGATATGTGTGAAGTGATGCAGGAAGACTCAAACCTAGCGGATTTATGCGTTGGGCACTCAGTCACCACCTGGCCCATTCGGCGGACTCAGGAGTGAGGGCTCGCTACACCCCAATAGATCTATCACTGTTGTCCCTCGGTCCTACAATGAGGATTAATGGCCTCAAGTTCCAGCCTACCCACTCACATGATCTAAGTAGTAAACCCCCCCTTAAGCTAACCATACCATGTATAAAGTGTCTGCAATTACTGTAACATATATTCCACCCTCGGAGTATATAAAAAAACTGAAAACAGTTAAGAGAAAAGGGGGACATGAACTCACTGTATTGCGTCTTCGTACTCGTAACCCAAATCTCCGCGGCAAACACGACTACCTACAATGGTCTAATGTCTATTAGACGAACGGGTCGTGCCCTGTCTTAGTATGTGTATTTTTGAGTTACGATTCTGGTATTATTCCAAGTTATAACAATTGTATTTAGTTTTGGAATAATTGTTTACGCAATGATTCTGTATTAATACTTCTCAAGCATTTTAACTTTGTATTTCCTTCCCAAGGGTGGGGGTATCTCATTCATGTATTTTCGTATTTGTATTTGTGTATCTTGCCAAGTAATGGCGTCGTATTTCGGTGTATTGTTCCAAATTAAATATATGTTAATATATTCCCAACATGTATTTCCAAAACCATATATTTCAAGTCTCAGTTAAATATATACAAATAAACCTTATTTCGTTTAATCACGTATCGTTCCAGAAAATATATATTTTTCTCAAAAATTATATATCTTCTAAATATACTAGGAAAATATATTTTTATTTCCCACTTGGAAAAATATATTCAACTCATTTGTCCAAAAATAATGTATTTCCAAAATATATGTATTTTTCCCAAAAATAATATATTTTTATTTCTATAGTTTCCAAAATAATATTTTACCAAAGCATACGTATGAGACTATTTTCCCGAAATATCACATAAGTTACGTTTTAGCATTTCGTATTGCTTTATCAAATGCGTAACCTAAATATTTATTTCGTGAGGGCGTTGGTATTATTTTAGAGTCGTAACTTCATACTATTTTTCAGCTATATTATTTTTATCCTAAAAATAATATATCTAGTTCATAAAATAATCACATAATCACACAAGCGTTTAATTATGAAATATATATTCTAAATATATATTTAACAAGTTTTATTTACGAAAATCCACTTCCGACACTTGGTAATTTTTGAAATAAAAATCATGGCGAAGTTTATTTTGAAAACCAAGTTAAAACACATTTATAAACATTTGTTACAAAAATATTTCTAAGTGTTATATTTCTGGAAAAATTTCGCCAGAGTTTCCTCTGTAACCGGAGGTGTCCACGCTTTCAAGCGTATCATTTTCTTTTCAAAAATCACTCAAACAATTCAACGATCATCAACATACAATATTTAAACATCAAACTTGACAAAACAAGTCTAAATCACAAACTCATGAACCTGAAGGTTTTGTAAAAATATGTAGTAACTTTCTAACATATTTAGTAGGTTTTGTTATCTTTAAAAATAAAACTAGTTTCTTAAAAACTTTATTTTTAAAGAACTTGAAGTTTTACAACTTTTAGTCAAGATCTTCAAAAATATTTCTTGTTAAATTTTCTTGTTTACACACTTGTTTACCTTCTAAAAATATATTTAGTTCATGTAAGATCCGGGTTTTAAACAAGACTTGCATCTTTCACTTGGTTCTTCCGAAAAACCACTTGTAGATCTTTAGATCTACTAGTTTAGAACCTTATTTTACAAGAAAAATTACATTTACTCAAGTTCATGTTTCATGAGTGGAAGGGTTCATCATCTTTTATAATTTTAACACTAACTTACTACTAGTTCATGTTCTTGAACATGATCTAGTATGGTTAGATGATGATCCATCCCACTTCTAGTAACAAACAACATCAAATAATCACAACTAGACCAGTTTCACAAGATTTACACAACTAGTTTCTCTTTATCCAACTTGTTCATCTTATTTTCAAGACTTTATGTCATGTTCTTGTGTGTTTTTTATTTTTAACCATTACATCTACTATTAACCACTATAAACAAGATCAAGATGATGTTTAGAGGCACTTACTACTAGCTCGAGGCTAGGGAAGAAACAAGACGTAAACGAGGTGGATAAAAGAAATCTAGAGAGGTTCTTGAGCTTCCGAGTGCGCCGAGCCTTCTTGTATGATCCCTTGCACACTTGTATGTATGTAAAATAGCTTGTATGAAAATTGATGGTGATGGTGGGTGTGGTTGTGGTCTCGGCCGAACACAAGCAAAGGGGGAAAGATGAGAGCTTTGATGTTGAGTGTGGAATGAAAGAGATTGGGTGACTAACATGCATACTTATAATCCAAATTCACTAATATCCAATGGGTAGTATGTTATCTAGATAACCAACATTAGGGATTAAAATATTCAACAAAATGGAAGTGGGTCACCCCCTTGGGTGACCGTCAAGAAAGGGGGGGGGGGTAAGTGTTGGGTCGTGTAATGTTATAGTTAAGTTCTAGTTGAAATCAAAAGGGTTTAGTTAGGATACTTGTGTGTTTATTAATATAAAGGGTGTTAGGGTGTTTGGGGACCCTAACTAGCTCAGAAAAGTTAAAACAATGTCTTTGGCAATGTTTTTATGTTCCGGGTAAAGTCTGGTTGTTCGGTTGGATGTTGATCCGTTAAAGTGTTAAATAAGCTTTAAAGTGTCTTTAATATTATTTTTAGTGACACATTAATTTACCAACACTTTGGAAAGTGTCTAGAATTATTTTACCAAGTTTTTACCCTTTACTAGCTTTGTTAAAAGCTGAATTTTGGTATATTAGTGCAGAATTCTGCACTTTAAGTATGTTTTAGGCACTTCCGGTCACTATAACTATCACCTAGTGACGTAGTTTAATAATTCTCACCTCCCTACACTCCCTACTAGTGTAGTAATCTACTCCCGGCTCATACTGGCCTCAGAACAATGTCCGTTTTGGTGCTGGTAATGTCAGCATGTTTAACTAGGTTATCCGTTTAGAGTGCTAACTGTGCTTTTGTGCATCAAGGTTGTCACTAATGTTTGTGTGTAAATAATAGAGTGACAGTATAAGATGTGATGCATGAGTATGTATGTATTAGAAATCAAGAAGCAGCTTAACCACAATTGTAAGCAAGCACAGTAATTAAGCACCAATTAAATATTAATTTAGTGTACGGATACCTGTAAATGTGAGGGTTGTCACATTCTCCCCCCGTTAAAGAAATTTCGTCCTCGAAATTTGTACTACCTTAACTTCTTATGGTTAAGTCACATATGTAAGTATATGAATAATATCAAAGTAGATAATCATCAAACCGAAACAAACACTACTCACATTAGGTGAGTCCCAGAACATGTAACAACTCGAACCCTATGGTTAAAAGGTATGTACTTTTAGCATTTGTTGTCAAAGGTACAAGACATACTTGATGTATAGTCTAGTGTAATCCAGCTAGCAGGGGGGTTTCCACAAAAGGGAGGCTTTGACTAATAAGATTCTCATACGATTGATTGCAATATGCAAACGAGTTTTCACGAACCCTAGCATCCGTTATATGAATTCAAAATCAACGACTCAAATGGAATAGTAAAATGATCTGTCAACTCCTGAGTAGATGAATGGTAAGATTTAGTGTGTTTGAAAACTTCAATTGCGATAATACGCCGAGTGAATACAAGCGAATCTGGTGTATCCTTGCCTTGATTTGTAGTTGCATCAGAAATATTTAAATGGCAAGTCAACAAAAGTATATGTAGTTTTGCGTGAAACGGTTGACCATGGTTAGCACAAGCTATAAGTTTGTAATGACGCCACAGGGTGTCGTAATGACATAATTCAATAATAGTGGTGACTGAACAAGTTCACCGTGTTTTAAACCAAACGAAAGTGTACCGAAACAAGCCTGAAGATTTGATTTACACAATGTAACAAGGTTTTTAGTTGAATACGGAACATCAAAGAGTCACTGTTTTTGATCGAAGGATGAAAAAGTATTAAGTGCCGTAAGGCATTTGACTGTCAATGAAAGAATCGTTAGGAGGTATATTGTGCTTATGAAATTAATATATGTACTATCGTCCTAACACACAATTGTGTTGTGACTGCTTTGAATATCAAAATGGATTGTTGATAAATAAATAGACAATTAAATCTGTGTATGAAATGAGTAACCCAATTAGCACAAGCTTCAATTTTATGAAACGTCACCGCAAGGTATCGAAACAAATCAAACGATTTAGTGGAGTCGTAGACCAACCGAACCTGCTATGACTCAAAATGAAAGAATCTTTGCAAAAATATTTGAAGATGATGCTTCTGATACATCATATGACGTCTGAAACTGAATATGCGAAGTGGATAAGTTCAAGCAATCGAACTTAATTTCAGTGTAGCCTGGCAATAAACGTATCTATCAACAAAGGGAATATCGGCCTGATAACAAAATAAATCATGAATGTAATTAATAAAAGAAGTTTCAGGAAAGTGTGTTGACTTGATAGCAAAGGAGTCAACAATTTCAATGATGTAGGTCATTCGAATCATAACCCAGTAATTAGATTTAGCAACGTAATATTTGAACTTTAATGAAGCGTTTGAAATGAAACCGCATGCGTAGCAAAAGGTGCATGGATTATATATAAGTTTTCAAGTAACGAAGCGGTGTGTAACTGCTAAAATGGAGAAGTGACCAGGCATACGAAGCAAACGTGTGTTCGCTCTTAGCGAAGAGAATCAACGTGATGCAACTACTTTGAGGGGAGTAGAGACGCAACATCTACTTGCTAGAAGTAAAAGTGAAGATTTCAACGAAAGGAAATGACAAGTTTGTCAGGTTAATGATGGTTGATTGAGTTGACAGATATGGTTCCTAAGTAAAAACCCTTACGAGTTTGGACCTGGGTTCCCAAAGGTCCTAAATATATGTTTTCTAGTTCCTCCAGATTTCGTATCCCGTGTAGAACTGGTTTTTGCATTGTGTAGGAAGCTCTATTTTTGTTCATGTCTAAGAACAAGTCATTGTCCCACAAATTTTCCCCGGTATACTTTCTTACTGAATTTACCGCCAACGACGCTCGATCGTCGATCAGTCGTGTAATACTTGTTGGATGCTCGCAGTTAATCAAATAAGTAAGTCATCAGTTCTTAGCAAGAGCCATCGACTCTGGTTGGCTAGCTCGTCTGACTCTCGGTCATTTGGAAGTCATCGTCCTTTCTTTTGACGAGCAGCACTGAGGTTATCCAAAACAAAAGTTTTGGTCTGTTATCTTCCTTCTCTATCTACTACCGAAACTTCACTGTCAATCCTTGCATTTTCGAAGGTGTAATTCGTTAGGGTGCGCTGGTTGCAGGCGCGGCGCCTGGAATCAAATCGATGCAAAAATTCGATTTGTCGTTGGGGAGATAATTCTGGCAAGTCTTCGAGGAAGACCTTAGGATATTTCCTTATCATAGGAATATCTTCGTGCTTTGGTTCTTCAGCTCCTCCTGTCCCCGACATGAGCCAATAAAATAACGCATTCTTTACGCAACATCCTTCGTGGCTTCAAGCAATTTGTAATTTGCAGAGGCGTATCACGCTTCATGATTCAAGATTGCTTCTTCGTTCGATATCACGGTGCGGATATCAATCTCCAATTGATCATTTGTTAACCAATCCCTCCAACTACCTTGTTGAAGTCTCCCAATTCACTGGCAGTAGATCAAGCGTAAACTTACGCTCTCAGGGTTCTATCCTACCGATTCCGATCACTTCGTTGGCATCTACTAGTTTCCCGTTAGGTATTACTATCGTGTGCGGATTATCTAATTTACTTGTTACTAAGCCAAATATACTCTCAAACTTTAGAGATAAGAAGCTAAAATTTGCTACAGTATTTAGCAGCACAAATGCATAGCGTTGTGTAATATGGGACGTACCGGTATCCAAACTTGGTTTCTTGGCGTGCTCCCCTAGCTCTTGTACTGAGCTTTTATCCTTGTGCCCGGTTCTTCTTAGGGCAGTATTTTCTTAAATGCTTCCACAGTTAAAACAAACTTCAGCACGTTTTTGTCTGTCACTTGTCCTGCCTTCGTTGCTGTCTAGGTTTTGGGTTTTAAATAATGTGAACATGTGCAAACTGGAAGGGTGAATGCCTGTATTCTGGGTTTTCTGTCTAGGCAAGCACTTCGTATATATCTCATCAGACGCGAGACCAGTTGTGCTTACCTGGGAATTCTTGGGATGAGTGTTCACTTATAGGCGAGCATGTCTTCGCGATACATTATTTTTTGACCTATTTACTTTGATTAATCACCGGGGTCGTTTGTTGCTTTGTAGTAACAAACAAATGACCATTATCCTTGCTTTCATCAGATTTGTTCCATCTCATTCTTTTCGTCTAATTCTCTCACTCGTTTCATTTCATGTTTCCTCTTTTAGAATGCCTCCTCGATGCGAAAACCAGATAGCGACTGCCGAACTGGCAGAAATCATTGCACAGCAAATGGTGTAATGTTATAGTTAAGTTCTAGTTGAAATCAAAAGGGTTTAGTTAGGATACTTGTGTGTTTATTAATATAAAGGGTGTTAGGGTGTTCGGGGACCCTAACTAGCTCAGAAAAGTCAAAACAATGTCTTTGGCAATGTTTTTATGTTCCGGGTAAAGTCCAGTTGTTTGGTTGGATGTTGATCCGTTAAAGTGTTAAATAAGCTTTAAAGTGTCTTTAATATTATTTTTAGTGACACATTAATTTACCAACACTTTGGAAAGTGTCTAGAATTATTTTACCAAGTTTTTACCCTTTACTAGCTTTGTTAAAAGCTGAATTTTGGTATATTAGTGCAGAATTCTGCACTTTAAGTATGTTTTAGGCACTTCCGGTCACTATAACTATCACCTAGTGACGTAGTTTAATAATTCTCACCTCCCTACACTCCCTACTAGTGTAGTAATCTACTCTCGGCTCATACTGGCCTCAGAACAATGTCCGTTTTGGTGCTGGTAATGTCAGCATTTTTAACTAGGTTATCCGTTTAGAGTGCTAACTGTGCTTTTGTGCATCAAGGTTGTCACTAATGTTTGTGTGTAAATAATAGAGTGACAGTATAAGATGTGATGCATGAGTATGTATGTATCAGAAATCAAGAAGCAGGTTAACCACAATTGTAAGCAAGCACAGTAATTAAGCACCAATTAAATATTAATTTAGTGTACGGATACCTGTAAATGTGAGGGTTGTCACAAATACCCCCGAGAATAATGGGGAGGTGCATCTTCCTATAGCGCTACTATTGTTAAGGCGGAACTACACACTTCTGGATTAAATGTCACATAGCACAAAGAATCAAGAATCAAGAATCATAAGTTTCAGGTACACATAGGATAGAGTTTAGATTCAAAAGTATCAAGTTTCGTAGTTTATAGAATACATGTTACATCCCAAAGTTTAAAATGAAAAGGGGATCGAGTATACTCACAGTGATGGCTTAACAGTTAAGACTGTTATTGGATCAAAGTGAGCTCTTTTAGAATGAGCCTGATTAGATTACCACAGATAAGAGTCGGGCAGAATAACGAGATTTCATAAAGTGTCAGATTAGTCACTGGATCGGATGGCTGTCCGATCGGATGGCTATCCGATCATATTGCTACTCGATCGGGTGACTAATGTATGAGTGGAATGGGTGGCTGCCCGATCAAATGGTTGTCCGATCATATTGCCACTCGATCCAAGTGTCAAGTTTCAATTTTGTTGTTAAGTGTCTTGGTTACCTTGATCGGATGGTTGTTCGATCAGAAGGCTATCCGATCGGACTGATGTGACAGGCCTATTTATAGTGTGAGAGAGAGAGCAAGTAAGGCGGTGGCGCTCAAATCGGATGGCGGGTCGATCGAGTGCCCATCCGATCGGGTGGTCATCCGATCGGATTGCCACTTGGTCAATCCAATCCTTTCCGCGTTTCCGTCTGTGGTTTGTTTTAAGAGTTAGATTAAGCGTTGTGTTGCGTATTATTTGGTAAAAGTATCACATAACTAGATTACATCATAAACATCAAATAGTTTCCAAGTTTCATAGATTCCGCCAGTGACAAAACTCCAGTCTCTCGTTCAACCAAGAATCAAGTTGCACGAGTCTCAAGAGTCAAGCACCAAATAAGTATCAAGAGTCGAGAGTCTAGTTTCCAAGTATCAAGAATCATAGAATCAAGTCTCATAGAGTCATAGTTTCCAAGTATCAAATATCAAGAATCTAGAGTTAAGCATCAAGAATCATAGTTTAAGTATCAAGAATCAAGATTCTAGCATCATACAGACTCACAAAGTTTCACAAGTATCAAAAGTGTCAATATTAGATAGACTAGGGACTAAACTTGCCAAAAGCCTAAAGTTTAGGGACGCAGGGCGTTACAGTCTCCCCTTCTTTAGGAGATTTAATCCTCAAAATCTTAGAGGAAGACTGCTCGAAGAGCTGCGGATACTTGGCCTTCATCTCACTTTTCAATTCCCAAGTGAATTCGACGCCATGCTTTCTTTCCCATCGAACCTTGACAATGGGAATCTTGCTACGCCTCAATCACTTGACACCTTAATCCATGATTTTGACCGGTTTCTCCATGAAGTGTACAACTTCATTTATTTGCAAGTCTTCCAGGGGAACCTGCAGTTCCTCGTCGCCCAGGCATTTACGTAGATTGGATACATGGAACACTGGATGTACGTTGTTTAGTTCCTGAGGCAGGTCGAGTCTGTACGCCACCTTGCCAATCCTTTCGAGTATCTTGAAAGGACCCACATAGCAAGGAGCGAGCTTTCCCTTCTTACCAAAACGAACTACTCCCTTCCAGGGAGATACCTTGAGAAGAACTCGGTCACCAACATCAAATTCCAGAGGCTTATGCCTAACATCAGCATAGCTCTTTTGTCTGCTCCTAGCCTTGATCAAGTTATCACGGATCTGGAGAATCTTATTCGTTGTCTCTTAAATGATTTCAGGGCCAGTAAATTGCTTGTCACCAATCTCATGCTAGCTGAGAGGAAATCGACACTTGCGGCCATACAAAGCTTCGCAAAAAGCCATCTGAATACTGGAATGATAGTTGTTGTTGTACGAGAACTCAATCATTGGTAAATGTACATCCCAGTTACCACCAAAGTCGATGACACAAGAACGGAGCATATCCTCTAGGGTTTGAATAGTACGCTCAGTCTGTCCGTCCGTCTGAGGATGAAAGGTTGTGCTAAGATTCAAGTGCGAACCCATAGCGGACTGAAACGTTTGCCAAAGACGTGAAGTAAAACGACCATCACGGTCAGAGATTATGTCAAGAGGTATGCCATGACGGCATATAATCTCATCAGTATAGATTCGAGCAAGTTTCTCCACTTTATAATCCTTACGAATAGGAAGAAAGTGGGCTGATTTGGTCAAACGATCAACAATCACCTAGATACTATCGTGACCAAACGACGTATGGGGTAGTTTGGTAATAAAGTCCATAGCAATGCTATCCCATTTCCAAATTGGGATTTCAGGTTGTTCTAAGAGTCCAGAAGGACGCTGATGTTCGGCCTTAACATTCGAACAAGTAAGGCACCTAGAAACATATACAACAATTTCCTTCTTCATGCCATGCCACCAATACGTCGTACGCAGATCCTGGTACATCTTATGGGCACCTGGATGAATAGAGTATCAAGATTTGTGAGCCTCATTCATAATGAGCTCACGGAGGTTATCGCGATCTGGCACCCAGATGCGATTGAGATAGTACTAAAGACCATCAGATTTAGTTTTGAGCTGATTCACGTTAGCGCCAAGAACTTCAACAGATAGACTTCCTTCATTAGCTGACGAATACTGAGCTTCACGAATACAAGCATGCAGGTCACTTGAGATACGAATAGCCTTAAAATGAGTCTTACGACTAAGAGCGTCGGCCACTACATTCGCCTTGCTAGGATGATAGCGAATTTCGCAGTCGTAATCGTTAAGTAATTCTACCCAACGCCTCTGTCGCATGTTCCGTTCCTTTTGGTCAAAGATATGTTGAAGGCTCTTATGGTCGGTGAAAACCACACATTTTGTACCATACAGGTAGTGTCGCCAGATCTTTAACACAAATACAACTGCACCAAGCTCCAGATCGTGAGTAGTGTAGTTTTTCTCATGTATCTTGAGTTGACGAGAGGCATAAGCTATAACCTTGTCCCGTTGCATGAGCACATAGCCCAATCCACGGTTCGAGGCATCACAATATACCACGAAGTCGTCATTCCCATCGGGTAGAGTAAGAACAGGAGCGTTACACAAAAGGGTCTTAAGAGTCTGAAAGGATTCCTCTTGCTCGGGACCCCAAGCAAAAGGTCTCTCTTTTTGGGTCAACGAAGTGAGAGGTACAGCAATCTTAGAAAAGTCTGAGATGAATCGGCGGTAATAACCAGCCAATCCTAGAAACGAACGATTCTCCTATGCGGATTTTGGCGTACTCCAATTCTTCACAGCTTCAATTTTAGACGGGTCAACATGAATACCCTGCTTACTAACGACATGACCAAGAAATTGCACTCCATCTATCCAAAACTCACACTTAGAAAATTTTGCATACAAACGTTCCCCACGTAAAAGTTCAAGCTAAGACGTAAATGACGGGCATGATCAGCCTTAGATTTAGAATAAATGAGAATATCATCAATAAAGACTATCACAAAACGATCCAAATAGGGTTTACACACAAGATTCATAAGGTCCATGAACACAGCGGGTGCGTTGGTCAATCCAAAAGGCATGACCACGAACTCGTAGTGCCCATAACGAGTACGAAATGCGGTCATGGGTACATCATCCTCGAGTACACGAAGCTGATGATAACCAGAACAAAGATCGATTTTCGAGAAACAGGACGCACCTTGTAGTTGGTCAAATAGATCATCAATACGGGGTAAAGGGTAACGGTTCTTAATGGTAAGCTTAATAAGTTCACGGTAGTTGATACACATATGAAATGAACCATCTTTCTTCTTGACAAACAGTACGGGAGCACCCCACGGAGAGGTACTTGGACGAATGAATCCTTTGTTGAGCAATTCTTGAAGTTGACTGGATAATTCTTGCATCTCGGAAGGTGCAAGACGATAAGGAGCCCTGGCGATAGGCGTCGCACCAGGTACGAGATCAATACAAAAGTCAACGGATCTAGGAGGAGGAAGACCGGGTAGATCTTTAGGAAAGACATCAGGGAAATCACACACTACTGGAACATCGCTTATGTTCTTCCCTTTGCCCTTTTTTCCACTATGTGGGCCAAGAAGGTAAAGTTCTGTTTACGTAAGCATCTATTCGCTTGAGTGCATGACATTAGCCTTAGTCCCTTCGAAGGTCGGTCTCCATAGACGTGCAAAATGTCACCGGACGGGAGAGGTAAATGAACGAACTTCTTGTGACAAGCAATCTCGGCATGATTCTTACGTAACCAATCCATACCGATAATGACATCAAAACTACCCAGTTGTATGTGTATTAGATCAATAGAAAAGACGTGATCGTTAAGAGTCAGGGAACAACCATGCAAAATAGAATCAACAAGAATCGACTTGCCGTTGGCGACCTCAACAGAGAACGACTCAGGTAACTTGGAGCGTGTACAGTTTATCAAAGACTCAAATTCCACGGACACAAAACTTCTATCGGCACCAGTATCAAATAGAATCGAAGCATAAAGGTTATTCACAAGGAACGTACCATTGACAACGTCATTGTCATTTCGAGCCTGATTAGCATTGAGATTGAACGCTCATCCACGAGTGGCTGGCTGCTGTTCCTGGTTCAGCTGAGGACACTGGTTACGGAGGTGAGTAGTATCTCCACACTTGTAGCATGCACGAATAGCATTGATTGGCCTTGGATTCTGAAAAGGAGCTGGGGGTGCTGGTAAAGCTGCCTGAGCTGGGGCTTGTTGAGCTTCCTGGGCCGGGTTAGTCTGACGGAAATACTGAGTCGTGTAACCATAACGATTGCAGTTGGTGCACAGACGATAGGCATAATTAGCAGGGTGATGAAAGTTGCAAGTCGCACACTTGGGGTGAGACCCAGTGTACTGTTTCTTAACTTCGGGAGCAGCAGTGATTGGAGCAGCAGCAGCAGGAGCAGGTTTAGCAGCAGGGTTTGCAGTAGGAACAATAGCATTGCATCCTGAACCCCGAGACTTTCGCCTCTTGTTCTTGCTGCCACTTGGCTACTGGGTAACTTGATGTGCAGACTTAGTTGAAGCAGAGTTAGCAAACTGCTTATCACGAATGCGGTTGTTGTTGAGACTAGCTGCAAGGCGGTAGACTTCCTCAATAGTTTCGAGCTGAGCTGCTTTGATAGAATCACGCATAGCAGGAGGTAGACCATTGATGTACTTGGTTATCATCCGCTTGGGAGTAGAAACCAAGTGAGGAACGATCAAGCTAAGCTGCTTAAAACGGGTAGTATAAGCCAGATTATCATCACCCATCTACTTCAAGTGCCAGAACTCTTCTTCAAGCTTCAATTGTTCATAGGGAGAGCAGAACTCAAGCATCATTAGTTCACGCACCTCGGGCCATGGAAAAGCATAGGCTTCTTCATTTGAACGGATGTTTCTCTCATTCGACCACCACTCCAACGCTCTGCCTTGAAACATTCCAGTCGTACTCCTAGTATTTAGATGATCTGGGCACTCGCTGTTAATGAAGGTAACTTCGATGTTGTCGAACCACTCGAGCATAGCAGTCACTCCATCACTGCCCGTGAAAGGCTTAGGGTTGCAAGAGTCGAAATGCTTGTAGCTGAACTTAGTAGACTTTTGCTTCTCGGCCTTTGAATCTACAGAGGATGGAGGAGTGTTTGATCCTTGGATCTCAGAGACGATCTTTGGCACGACTCGAGCGATCTGGTCGGCCATGAAGGACATCATCTTTTTCTGAGACTTCTCCCTGGACGTCTTGAGAGTGTCAGATAGCTTTCGAGAAGACATCCTAAGGATCCAACAAGAGGATCATATGAGTCTAGATTCACGAAGTCTCACAATATAGATTCATACACGTTAGATTAAAGACACAACAAGATTCACAAGATTCATATAGATACCATAAACCCACGACCTTCACATGGCACATTGTACGAAGTTTGGCAACATGTCAGAAGCGCTTATATATAGGAAGTACCAGCGGCGTATCCACCACGCTTCGGGCATATCGGTTTTGCCCCGTGCTCGGTGTCATGTTACGTGTCGCAATTGCCAATCATAACGACACACACCTAGATTGAGTCGATAGATTTCAATAGATTCAATACCACAACCCACGACCTTCGCATGGCACGTTGTACGAAGTTTGACAATCATATCAGAAGTGCTTATATATAGGAAGTACTAGCGGCGTATCCACCACGCTTCGGACACATCGTTTCTGCCTCGTACGCGGTGTCATGTTACGTGTCGCAAAACACACTCATCATCATAGATTCTCATAGATTCATTAGATTCCTATAGTCTCAATAGATTCAATAGTTTCACATAGATTCAATAGATTCAATAGTTTCACATAGATTCAATAGATTCAATAGTTTCACATAGATTCAATAGAATAGTGTTAATGTCAACCCAATCCCACATGGCACGTGCTACGAAAGTTCGGCAACATGACGGAAGCACTTATATATAGGAAGTACCAGCGGCGTATCCACCATGCTTCAATCATGCCACGTCTCCCTCGTCATCGGTGTCATGATTTACTAACCACGGCATTAGATTCACCAAATTGATTCAACAACATAGATTACTCCAACTAATTCTCATGGATCACTCAATAGATTAGAGTTAACAATCTCGTCATAGTATAAAACAACAGAATCCCACATGGCACATGCTACGAAAGTTCGGCAACATGATGGAAGCACTTATATATAGGAAGTACCAGCGGCGTATCCACCATGCTTCAATCATGCCACGTCCCCCTCGTCTTCGGTGTCATGCTTCGTAAACCACAACATTAGATTTCACCACAACTTTCACCAAATAGATTTCACAACTTCAACTCGAGTCTACAAAACTATGAACTTCACTTAGCGCGTGATACAAAGGTTCGGTAGCATGCCAGAAACGCTTATATATAGGAAGTACCAGCGGCGTATCCACCACGCTTCGAACATGCCACTTTTGCCTCGTCTTCGGCGCTAGGCCACGTTTCATATTTTGTTACTCAAAACAACACATATATCGATTAAACATAGATTTCACATAGATTACACGAGTAGTTTCCAAAGCTTAGATTTCAAAATCCTCATCACCGGTCTATAAACACTAAGTTTCGCATGGCACTTGGTACGAAAGTTGGTAACATGCCGGAAACACTTATATATAGGAAGTACCAGCGGCGTATCCATCATGTTTAGGACACGTCACTTCTGTCTCGTATTCCATGCCATGTTACATTTAGTGTTTCACAAACACAACAACACGTAGATTCATCAGATAGATCCACATAGTATCATGATTCCCACATGGATTGAATAAAGCTTCATAAATTTAGTTTTATCCTGAGATTAGAGTTAACGTTTTAGATTGCGGACATACGTGCAATTCGTGTAAAAAGCCTCAAAGCAAAACGAACAATCAAGATAAACGAAGAATCTAGTTTAAAACCATCTGTAAAATCGAGATAACATAAAAGATAGGCTCATAAAACATAGAGTGTTCCGGGTAGAGGAACGGGTGACTAACCAAAGTGATTCGAACCCCTTTCGAATTGAGGTAACGTATCTTGACTTACTTAGACAAATACGTCATCGATGTTAGGCCTACGATATTCGTCCTTTTAGTCATTTCACGTCCCGAACTGAATGGTAGTTTCGAGACTTTGGCGAGACATAAAAATAATCAAAGAGTGGGACTAGTTATCAAGGTTTGAGTATCACCTCTAACTTGACAACATCGTACCCTAATAACGTTGGTACTTATCCGCAGATAAGACCTACTAGAATAATATGGAGATTTTCCGTCAAGGTTCGGACGTCACTCCTGACTAGAGGGCAAATCTCGTACAAAACACAAACACTGGTTAATCAGTGTTTTCAAAGCATCAAGTGTATAATGTATCAGCCTTAGGAAAGGCATGTAAGTTTGACAGGGAATATGCTGCTAGGAAGCAGGTACGGTAGAATGCATAAGTCTTAAACAACAAATAAGAGTCAAGATTCCTAAAACTATAGACTAGGGCAAGTGTTCCTACTTATCCTAATTCCCTATAGTTATGGCTCTGATACCAATCTGTCACACCCCAACCGATGGCGAAAACATCGGGGTGCGAGCACTAAGCGTTCAGATTGCTCATGGGATTTCCATAACACTATTTGTTTCCATATAGATTAATTAGATTTCATATCATGAATTGTCTAAACGTCAAACATCAATCACAAGTATCAAGATTACATAATCGCTTCAAATATTGTTCAAAAACTCTAGATTAGCTAAGTGACGTTTCTAGGCATCATCCTAACTTGATTCCAGTATCCAGCATCCTATTAGCCTGCAACATATATTAAAATAGGGTCAGTACAAAAATGTACCGGCGAGTATACAAGCTTGAGTATATAGAATAATAGATTAAAAACAACTCATATCCACAATGTAAGTAATAAAATAGTTCAGCCGTGCTATTGTCGCAGTCCAACCAGTGATAGCCCAAGTATCCCGATGCTTTAGTGTTTACCCAAGACTCAAGGTAAACTAGAATCCTCCTAACAATACCCCCGAGAATAGTGGGGAGGTGCATCTTCCTATAGCGCTACTATTGTTAAGGCGGAACTACACATTTCTGGTTTAAATGTCACATAGCACAAAGAATCAAGAATCAAAAGTTTCACGTACACGTAGGATAGAGTTTAGATTCAAAAGTATCAAGTTTCGTAGTTTATAGAATACATGTTACATCCCAAATTTTAAAACGAAAAGGGGATCGAGTATACCCACAGTGATGGCTTAACAGTTAAGACTGTTATTGGATCAAAGGGAGATCTTTTAGAATTAGCCTGATTAGATTACCACAGATACGAGTCGGACAGAATAACGAGATTTCACAAAGTGTCGGATTAGTCACTGGATCGGATGGCTGTCCGATCGGATGGCTATCTGACGTGTGCGCGACTACACATATTTTTATAATGAAATTACACACGATTCGGTTTTAAATTTATAAAAGTGATTATTACTTTAACATCAAAACACACACGAAAGAGGCAAGTGTACCCCGTCATATATGTAGTAAAGTATCGGTAAGAAACAAGTATCGATCCAAGGAAATGGGCGGAGGAATAATACTAGACCTTTGTCACTAAACTACCGGTAAAAACATAAGTTGTTTGATTTTTAATAAACTAAAGTAAGCATAAACAACTACTTATAAAAACATAAAAGATTTCAAATATAAAAATAGATAAATAGCCTTGCTTAATACACAACCAAAGCATGTCAACTAAGTCGGTTTTGGCACTAGAAGCATTTGATCAATTCTCCAATTTTGAGACAATTAGTATCCCTTTCGGGAATCCTAACATGACAATCATTCGGAAAGTTAAGACGATAAACACACTTTAACCACCTAAAATTGTTCTTTAACGTGCAATTGATAAATGTCTATGAGAGTCTCTTAAAAATAAGTTAATCATCCGTTAGGAGTTTTCTAACCGCACTTAATCAAGGAAAGCTACACCGATAAACACAATGTAACCACCGAGACAAGCATAAACTAGATTAAATCACAACCGAGTTCATTTTACAAATCTTGCACATAAATTCACCATTTTAGCAATTTTGGCCTAAACTACTAATTAAGCTAACAAATCATGGCAAGAATTCATAACAACACCATTTAACCCGTTAAGGTCCTTACGTGACGGCAAGCTTTCTTGATTAACAATAATTACATTTTATTAAACCACTAACCATTTCTAGTATCATGGTGCCCACATTTTAACCAAGCTAAACTAGTTAACCAAGTTTAAAGTTTACTAATACAAGATTAATTAAGCTTCCTTTTTCAACTATCCTAACTAACCAAATACCAATCATCCAACAAAATTACTTATAATCAAGAAATCAATATCAATAACAAGGTTGCAAACTAATCATCAAAGATTAACATAGAAAATACTTCCAAGTGTCATTACAAACAAAGATTAACATACTAATGGTTATAATCAAGTAAGGGATTGTTGTGTTTTTGCCCAAAGGCTACAATAATACATAAACATTAATCTAAATGCTTGAAAGATTTACAAAATTATGGAAAGATTAGAAAACCAAACCATAAACAAGCACTAGATTAAGAATCCGGATTGTAATCGAGCTAAACGAGACAATGTGGCTTGAATCCGGGTGAAAGCTAATGCCTCCGGAGCCTAAAAATCGCCTGAATTGCTCTCCAAAATTCCAGAGTTACGAGCAGAATGTTTCTGGAAGTTTTTATATAATTTCGATCACGCACGGTCGTGCATCCTGTCGCACGACCGTTCACTTTATGAATTATTGGAGGTATGGTGCACTATATTGCATGACGTCATCAGATCTTGACCAGTCGTAGGTCTCGCATGACCGTTCTTCGTATGGCACGATCGTTCACTTCCGGGATGTTGCACGGACAACTGCACTAGTGGTGCAGTTCCGGGGTTTGGCTGATCATCGAATCCGAACGGGGTGCAACCAACCGCACGCCCGTGCATTACCGGGATATGCTTGCACGCTGAGTCGCACCCTCGTTCACGGCCGGACTGGACTGCATTTTTCGGAGATGCACGGTCGTTCACCTGGTGGCACAACCGTTCCACTTGTGCAGGTCAGAATTCCAACAGAATGTTCGCAGCTTTGTCGTTTCGTCCGGAAAGTCCTCGTTTTCACTATCATCTTGTCTTGTATGCTGTTTTAGGCCTGTAAACAAAAGTATACATGATTAAGTATCCGAATGACGGTTTTAAGGCCGAAAACGCATAAAATGGGGATAAAATGGGGGACTAAAATATGTGAAAATTAGCGAATATCACTATCCGATCGGATTGCCACTCGATCAGGTGACTAATGTGTGAGTGGAACGGGTGGCTGTCCGATCGGATTGCCACTCGATCCAAGTGTCAAGTTTCAATTTTGTTGTTAAGTGTCTTGGTTACCTTGATCGGATGGCTGTTCGAACGGATGGCTATCCGATCGGATTGCCATTCGATCAAAGGTTCCAAAGTTTCAACTTTCTGGAAAAAGTTTCTAAATGTTGAAAGATTTTGAGACAAGTGTCACCAGATGGAGTGGCTGTTCGATCGGATGGCTATCCGATCAGATTGCCGCTCGATCGAGTGGTCTTTGTCCCGTTTATAACTTTGTAAAGTTTCTAAGTTTCTAGTTTAACGATGACGGCACGGTATGTATTGAGACAATGGTAAACCCATCAACGTACAGCCGTCCTGATCGGATGGGAATCACCCCTGTCCGATCAGTCGTCTGTTTATAACGAGTTTATGTCAGAATCCGTGTTCCGGCCTTCTTTTCTGGAAACAATCCGTTTCCAAACCAACTCCATACTATCCATCAAGTCTATAGTCCGTCTAGACTCGGATTCCACTGTTTAAAATGAAAGATTAAATAAAAGAATAAGATAGCTTAAGTTTTATTATGAAAAGTCCTAGATCTAGCTTAGATTCGGTGCAAAACACATGGAATTCCTTATATCCAAGCTAGATCTTACCAGGAATGACATCATATAATAGTTTGTACAAACCACTATGATGACATCATCCTTAAGAACTCAGATCTGAGAGATTTCACGGTGATAAGTGTGATTTCGAAGGAGAATCACGTAGAGAATGAAGTGTAGATCAAGGAAGTACAAGAATCAGTGAAGGACTGATGTGACAGGCCTATTTATAGTGTGAGAGAGAGAGAGAGCAAGTAAGGCGGTGGCGCTCGGATCGGATGGCGGGTCGATCGAGTGGCCATCCGATCGGGTGGTCATCCGATCGTATGGTTATCCGATCGGATGGTTATCTGATCGGATGGTCATCTGATCGGATTGCCACTTGGTCAATCCCATCCTTTTCGCATTTCCGTCTGTGGTTCGTTTTGCGAGTTAGATTAAGCGTTGCATTGCGTATTATTTGGTAAAAGAATCACATAACTAGATTACATTATAAACATCGAATAGTTTCCAAGTTTCATAGATTCCGCCAGTGACAAGACTCCAGTCTCTCATTCAACCAAGAATCAAGTTGCACGAGACTCAAGAGTCAAGCACCAAATAAGTATCAAGAGTCGAGAGTCTAGTTTCCAAGTATCAAGAATCAAAGAATCAAGTCTCATAGAGTCATAGTTTCCAAGTATCAAGAATCTAGAGTTAAGCATCAAGAATCTTAGTTTAAGTATCAAGATTCAAGATTCTAGCATCATATAGACTCACAAAGTTTCACAAGTATTAAAAGTGTCAATATTACATAGACTAGGGACTAAACTTGCCAAAAGCCTAAAGTTTAGGGACGTAGGGCGTTACATCAAGGAAATTCTGATTTTCAGTCATATCAAGAATGGGAAATCTCAAATGAATCAGAAACTTCAGTAACGGATGCTAATAAAAAGGTTGAAAACCTTGAACCATCGGGTGTTCAAGAACCAACAACCCCAAATGACTCTGCAAGACTAGTAAATCAAGATCCACTGGAAAAAGACTTCAACATTGATGATTGCACGAGTTCAGATAATGAATCAAAGACAAATGAAAGTATTTTGGGAGTCAACGATACAAAGATCATCTAAAGTTGTCGAACCTCACATGTGTCAACATGCTGAGTCAAGCTCAAAGCAATCCCCGCCCCTAGTTACATCACACGGAACTGCAAAGTCTCAAAAGCCATTCAAGGCTTGTTTTAGGTGTGGAAAAGAAGGTCATGTGCTCAAGCAATGCCGAGAATGACACGATCCAGATGATAAAGGCAACAAGTATTGCTTCTCTGGATCAAAAGGTAAAAATCACACATCTTTGAAAGATCAGATGAAAAACTTTTCATCCAGATCTCCACATGTGAAGCCGGTTTCACATGATTCAAAGATGAAAAGGACCAACACATCAAAACCTCAATCTTTCCCTTCGGATCTTAAACATAAATTTATTTCAAACTTTAAATCTTTAACAAACAAAATTTTTAAACCAACAAAAGTTTGGCGAGTTAAACAAATGGTTGTAAAAGAAATCAATGAGGGAAAAGATTTGGCATATCGGGAGGTTTCTTATTTTGATGAAATTGTACAACCTAAGACTACGATGGCTTGGGTTCCACTCTCTAACTGAATTGTTTATGAGTGTAGGAACATCCAAGGAGGACTGTTAGTAACGCCGGTTATTATCAGTGGTTGTTCCAGATAAAAGTTTAAAGAGGAAAATCACAGGTTTGGTTATGGTATCTAACCTGGTTGCACACTCAACTGCACTGTAACACACTCATTTTCTTGCTGACATATGCTTATGTGTGCCTGGTGTGGAAGACTTTATTTTGTCAATAAATTTTTTCAGTAAATGCTATTACATAAATAAATTTTTAATAGGGAGTATTAAAATACTTCCTAGACCATGAGATGTAGTTATTGAAAAATAATCATGATCTTATATGAGAAAAGATAGGAACTAACTTGATTATGTATTCGCATGAATAGGATCTGATGGAAGATACGGCTCCAAGTTAACGATATGTTGGTAGATTCAACATTTCAGACAAGTAAACTGCATCTTGGTGATAAAGATAAAGATCGTATGATAATGTGGATACCCACCTTGTTGCATGATTGCACAAACCGATTATATCCAAAAGGGGTTGCGAGATTAAATTTCGACGTTCAAAAGACACACAATGTTGTGCATATATATATATATTGTGAAAAGACACCAATGTGTGCAATCCAAAAAGAGCAAAAAGACACACAATGTTAATGTCGTGCAATAGGAATAAAAGATACGCCAAAGCGCGTACATATATTTAGTAAATATTTTATTAGCTATGCTCTCTAATCAGATGATCATCTTCCCTGCTTATGGAAACATAGACCTGAAGCTCTCATCGTCTGATTTAAGGTGATCATCTCCTTTGCTTATGGAAACATAGATCTGGAGCTCTCATCACCTAGTATATATTATTCCTAAGTTGTTAAGGTATGCATCTCAAAAGACCATGAGGATAGAAAAGTTTAACCGAACACGTGGGGGGTCCACTAGCTTCATCCTAAATATACCCAAAACATGATAATTAATCACCGAATATATGTCGAAAGAATGGTGCATGGATTTAAGCGGACAAACATACCAGCAATCATTCTTGAGTCGTAACTATCCTAAAGAAAGTTGAAGTGTGGCTAGGCTTTTCAAGTTGGTATGATCTCGTATTTGATCAGCTCTATATCTCAAAGGTTGAAAGTTAAAAAAAACTAAAATCCAAAAATATTTTGATTTATGTATAGTTGTTTTTCTAAGTCTTCCATATCACATCAATCGTGTCTCAAATCACTTGAGATACTCTTCCATTGCACACTATAGATGAATACGGTTTTGTTTGTAATTTGAATCAGTCTAAAAGAAAACTTGGAGTTGTGTTTAAGTTTTTGAACAGGTTACTTTGACTATTTGCTACAATGATGGCCGATCATCAGTTGAGCAAGATACCATACCAAAGCACCCGTTTCCTGAAGATTGTAGAAGATACCAAGCTAGGAATCCTCCTCCTACGTCTTCTGATTCACTCAAGCTAAAGAGAGTTGAAAAAGTTTGTTCCTGATTGTCAAAGATGATGCATGTAAAAAGGGGGAGCTTGTCAGTTTAAAGTACTCAAAGAACAAAGTGTCAAAAGAAGATCTTCAGTGAAGAAAATTTGGAAAGCATCAGTTTGGGGGGAGATTATTGGGTCTAAAATGGAGACTGAAGCTTGCCAAATTGAAGAATACAACATGCATGAAGTTGTCGGTTCTATAGATGATGCAAGAGTTTGATAACATTAGCCTAAGAGGGAGATTGTTGGGTCTAAAACGTGTAGTCTAATGTTACCAACGAATCAAGTCAACAAAGTTAACACCAACAAATCAAAGTCGACACACAAGTCAACACGAGAAGATCGAAGAATGATATGGCGTGTGAAAGTTCGAGATTAGATAGTTATATTGCTTTGGATAATTAAATATATTTTGTTTAGACAAAATATATTTATTATCTTATTTAATTAGTTTTCATGTTTATTACTAGTTTTAGCAAGTTATTATCTCTAGGGACCTTAATTGTAATTAGCCAAAAGTTGTTTTGGCTATAAATAGAAAGAGATGATTAGGGTTTTGGCAACACACTTTGAGAGAGATTTGGGGGCTAACTATTCATCTTATGCAAATCATTATTCAAGGGTTTTCAAGTTCATATTTTGTGTGTTCATCTTGATTCTTATTCAAAATCAGATTTTTGACTCGATTTGATCTTACACTAATAGATAATGAGTTTTGAATGGTTACCTTATAGGGTAAACCAATATAAATAAAAAGGGCAAAGCGGTAAATTTGTCACATGTTGACAATAACCGTTAGTTTTGAAAGACGCTTTATGGCGTAAACCATAATGGGTCAAAAGTATTAAGAAATAGTTTATAACTACAATGGTCGTACGGTGTAAACCGGAGCGAGTCATGTAGATGAGATGATAATAAATCTCATCTCGTAAAGATAAACGGTCACTTATACCAAATGGGTCAAATGGTGAAGATATCACCATTTGAACATATCGACTAATGAATATTGTCGAGTCTTATCTTCACAGGAGTGAATAGAGGAAAGATAATTGCATCGCTATTAAGTAGCGATTATTAAAGCGAGGTATTAAAACGGGTCAATATATTGATCCGAGCCAGGTATGCGTAATAGGTTAACTACTCATTAGAACGTAAGGTTCAATGAGAGTTAAATGAAGTCAAAAATAGACATTTGGTTACTTAAATAGGTAAACCGAATGATTTAAATGATGGCCATTGTGTTTTGAAAACATAATGACTTTTCAACCGAATCATAGCTAAAAAGAGGTATTTGGGGTCAAACATGCTTTCAAAAGTCCTTCATAGTAAATGAAAGACTAAAATGGACCAAAACGCCCTTGTGAGCCAAATTGAGCAAACGACCCTTAAAGGTTGTTTGGAAACTAGTTTTATGATCAATAAATACTTATAATAGGTATAAAAAGCGAAAGACGTGAATCTTTGGTTAAATGACTCTATATGAGTCTTTGCCGTAAAATAATAACCCGGGGGGTAAAACTCAGAATATATAAATCACCACATTAAATCCGCCACAAATATAGTTGTGGTGGAAGATCGATTGATAAATAATGTGGAAATAAGATGCTAGAAGTAAATGAGCATGAATTATGCGGAAAATGCTTAAATACCCTTAACGGGTCAAAATAAGCATTTAAGTAAAAACGGGTTTAAGAAGGTATATAAACCTGGGATTTGAATCTAGTACGATAGACAACATTTAGTTTATAAGGTTTATGAGAAATTGAGATCAAACAAACATGTTTGTTTGATTAATACATGAACAGGTCAAAAGTTAGTAACTACTTTTTAAGCCGAAAGCTTAAAAGTCTCAAATTTTGTTAATCCGGATGACGGATTTTAACTCCATTTGATGGAGAATTAAATTATGATCACGTAGGAAGAAACGTGACTTAAATCGGATCAATAACGAATGAGTTATGTCCGCTTTCGTAAAACTTGGTTTGGCTGGAAATATGCAGCAGCTGTTAACAACAATTTTGTCGAAAACAGGGTGTCACGCCACGCGACGGGAAGAGGTAATCACCGTCGTGCAACGCGACAGCTGTCGCGCCCCGCAACCCATATACTTAAAGCTCTCATGGCCCACGAGAGCCACCAGAACTGGCAAAACAGTTGTTGTTGATTGTTTCATCTTGCGAATTCAGTTCGACACGTTATAAATGTTAAATAACTAACTCATTTCATTGGTTTATGAAATGTAGGTATATCTAGAGGTGCCGGATTACGATCAAGCTCAATGAAGAACCGAACACGATCAAGATTCAAGCTTCCGCGTTAGATTTTGTTGGTTTTGTATGATAGTTACATAATCTAGTTGGTTTTGTATGATAGTTACATAATCTAGTTGAATATTAAGTGTTTAGTTAGGGGGTTAGTGTGTTTAGATGTTTTGATGTGTAATATGGTGTTTAGTGCTAATAACTTGTCTTGTAACATTAAAACAATGCTTCTAGTTCAATTTTTGTGTTTCGGGTAGTGTCCGGTTATTCGTTTGGTTACCTGTTCGTTAAGGTGCTAAATTGCGCAGTTTAGTGTGTTATGAGATACCTTTTATGACAGTTTTCATTCCCGACAATTTACAAGTTATTCTGGACATCTAAACCTTATTTCTGCATTGTATTTTGGGGTTAAATTGCTGAATTTTGCTGAATGCAGAATTCTGCAGTTAGAGTGTGTTTCGGGCACTTTTTTAGTGTTTATTCGTCACTAGGAAGGCAGTTTCATAACCCATACTTTCCTACAAAGAATTCTAATGTAAATATTGGTCCTAAGACTCAATCTGTGTCTTAACATGATGTCTGTCTGAGTACTGAACTCCCGTCAGTACTACTAGTTTATCTGATTATTGTGCTAGTTTCGTTATGTGCACTAATTGAATTGTTTCGGGTTCCATTTAACAATCATAAGCAACATGCAACATGTAATGTATTAGTTAGTTCTTTGAAAGTAAACAGGAAGTCATTCATATCATAGGTTCGATCATGCACAGTCATATAGTACAAATTACTGTTCACATCGTACGGAATTACATGGAAAACTTCCAGTTGTCACAACCAGACTGGGGGAAGGTTATGCGATGAAAACATGCTTAGCTGACCCCACCAGGTGGAAACCTGACCCAACAACCGAGGGAAGGGACTGAAATATATATATATATATATATATATATATAGGGAGGGGCTCATGCGAGAACTCCATTTATTGCGAGAACCGCGAGAACCAATGTGAACACAACCTAAAATAGCTAAAAAAAAAACCTAACCCCCCCCCCCCCCAAAAAAAAAAAACCTAAACCCCCCTCCCCCACCCCTCAAAAACCTAACCCCCCCCCCCCCAAGCTAAAATGCTAAAAACTAAACCCCCAAAAAACCTAAAAAAGTCTAAAATAAATCTTAAAAAATCAAACCTCGATATTAAAAGGGAAAATAGTTGAAAATGCATGGGAAAAGGTGTATCTATACACTCGAACCCGGAAATGCATTAAGTATAAATGATTATGGCAAGTTATATACTTAACTAAACCGAGTAGAAAAGATACATCATTTGTAATAATAAACGATGTCGATAAGTTCTCATACGAGGATATGGGAATAATTTAATGAAAAGTTTATTAATAGTGCGAACATTTCAGTTGGACAATGACGGGACCAAGTGGCGAAGATACGTTATCCCTCATGACTAAGGAGATACGAGAAAAGATTTCCGAAGAATTCAGAAAAGCTCTAGAAGCTAGCCTACCTGGATTCATGGATAGGCTGCAAACCACGATATTAAAGGCCGTGGAAGAGAGAATAAACGAGTTGAAAGAGAACCTTATCCATGAAACTGGTAAGCCCAAAGAAAAGAAGGGCTGCCATATAACAAATTCATGGCGTGTAAACTAACAACTTATAATGGAGAAGCGGACCCGGTCGCTTGTCAAATGTGGATAAGTGATATTGAAGGTGTGTTTGAGAGAACCCATTGTGACCCGAGTGACTTAATGGCACATGGGACCGGACAATTAAGAGCTCAAGCGAAGGATTGGTGGGATAATTTTAGAAATGAAAAAGGGGTTGAGGCCATAAGAGCCATGAGTTGGGAAGATTTCAAAGTACCATTTCTTAAACACCATAGTCCTAAGGCGATGGTAAATAAGATAAAAGAAGAATTTATGCAACTAAGGCATAAAGGAGAGACCATTGACAAGATCACGGGGACTTTCCAGGACAAGTTGAAGTTTTGTGGTGAGTTGGTTCAAACGAAAGAACAAAGGATCTACTACTTCCACAACATGCTTAGTGCGGAATATAGGGAGTTTATGACTCCCTCAAATTATGGGAATCTCACGGAGATCATCAATGCCACGTGGAGAGCGAAATAGAGCTAAGAAAGCAGGTTGAGAGGGGACAGAGGAGGGTGATAGATGCAAATCCCAGCCCCACAAAGAAGTCAAAGATGACCGAGTCTCCAAAGAAAGGAAATGTGAAAGGGGGTCACCGAGCTGCAAAATTTGTGGTCGTGTTTCGAAAGTCAAAGTCAAAGTCAAGATTGAAGTCAAAGGGAGAAAAGATTGCTAATTTCGATCTGTCTCTCCTTTCTCAATTCCTGTTTTGACTTCTTTGACTTGTAGATAGTCTATTTTATGTTTTACGTTAGTTGTATTATGTGGAGTACTTATTAATAATCGAGGTTTATTCGACATTTATCGCATGATTAATCGCTTTATCGCAATCGCACTCGCAACTCGAATTACGCAATGTGATTATTGTTATACGTGTGTGTGTGCCTTATGTGTTACTTGTGCATGTTTATTTATGTTATGTGTGGTAATCAATCGAAACGCAATCGAAACTCAATCGCAATCGAATCGCAAACGCTAAACGAATATGAAACAAGGATGCTTGTATGTTGATATAGTAGTTGGGATTAAAAGTAATTTGACTAGGAAACTCTAACGCATCTAAACGCTCACAATCGCAATCGAAACGGAAAAACTCATCGCGTCGAACACTCGAACCAAGCGACTGGTCGAACAGGAGACCAGCCGATCGACCAGCCGTTCGATCGAGCTGCCTCTCGATCGGACAGCTGTTTGACCGGGCTGCCATCCGATTAACCAGCTCCTTTCCACTTTGGGTAACCCTATAAATACCCCATGTCACCATCATACTTTCCACTTTTGGCAACTCTCGTCCAACCAGCGCTCTAACCTTGTTTTTCTCTGATTTCTCCCAATTCCGGTAAGATCTCGTCCTAAATCCTGTACTTCCTTAATCCACACGCACTCCTACACCTTTCTATCTTTTGAATCTTAACTTTTAACCGTGAAATCATCAGGATTTAAGGTGTTCTAGGATGACGTCATCATGTGTTCTGGAGAACTTCATGTTTTGGCCTCAATCCACCAAGAACAACTTAGATCTAACCGATTTTTGCATATCAAACAAAGAACTTTCATAGATCTAAACATAGTCGCAATGAAAAGGATTGAAAGATGGTTTTCCAACTTTCTTTCAACTCTTTTACATTCAATGCACTCAAAACCGATAGAATCAGAGCTTGCACCAACTTCCTACTCATTCCTATGGTTGTGTGGCCCAAGATCTGGATTCTTTCCACGAGGTTTATCGATTTCGGGTTAAACATGGAACACCGTCTCGAACAGTGACTAATCGGATTTGGGTGGTTCCTATCCGATCAGGAGTACCGAGTATTGACGAGGTTTCTGTTGCTTAACACGCTATCAAAACATCTCGACAAAATGACAAACTATCAAAACAACCAAGTGTAAGACGAACGGAACGACCAGGACGGAATGCCATCCGATCGGACTACCGTCCGACCAGACTGTCGTCCAAACGGGTTGTCACCCGTTCGATCTACACCTTGGCCCCACACTTAACGTTTGTTTTCAAAACCTTGAAGGATGAACATTGAACGAAGGGTTGACCGATCGGGTTACCATTCGATCGGACTACCACTCGACCATGTAATGTTCTGACTTCAACACTTAAACAATTTTCAACATGTTCAATAACAGCAGGTTGCCACCCGATCGGACTACAATTCGATCAAACAACAAACTGCTGTGAAATTGTTCTCACTAAAAGTGTCCAACCTATCAGACTGTCGTCTGATCGAACGGCCGTTCGATCGACCGACCTGAAAGGTAGAGATACTTCTATGTTTTCAAAATGCTACAACGAAAACTTCAAAATTCAAGCCATCATACACAAACACATCCTTCCCAAGGGAAGTAACAATCCACTCGAACGGTCATCCGACCGGACGACCGTCCGAACGGACTGTCACTCGCACGACCGGTTGTCCGATCAGACTACCATCCGATCAAACTGCTATCCTACCCACTTGCACTCTGTATCATTTTACGCGTAGCTTATCATTATGCTATCAATCTGTTCAGGCTAACCCTACTCTCTAGCGCTACCTTCAATCCATCAACCGCTGTGAGTATACTCGATCCCTTTTTGCTTTATGCACTTCTGGGTGTTACATACGTTACTTATACAAAATCACATCGAACACACTATGAAATAGTTTAACGCTAACCGTTACCGCATGTTATACGTGACTTAATGAATGCTTGTTTGGTATGTTTACACATGGAATGTTGTCTACCTGCCTTAGCAATGATAGTACTATTAGTTTGGACTCAGCACCTGTTCACTCAGGGGTTATTAAGGACAATTTCCTACATGGCTCACAGTGGTGAGTGTGTATCGCGAACTGCCTTAGGCAGTCAACCCGCAGTCATTGGTATCGATAGGTTCATGTCGATAACTAACATGCCTCATTTTACACTATGTACGTGCTGGTTATGCGTAACGATTTCGAACTTTTTATGCTATTATCAAACTTGTATGCTCACCTTTACACTAAGTGTATTGACTTTTACTTTAACGTATGTGACAGGTGCTTAGGATGCTTATTTGCTTACTTTGCTGTGAAATCGAGGCTAGGAAAGACCTAGGTCAACAATAAACAATTGTCTGTAATAAAAATCTGAGTTGTCGGAACAGAACAATTTGACTAGATCTTTTCTGTAATAATTGTATTATCATTTATGACATGGTATGGGACGTGTTGCTTAAAATATTTGGTAAATATAGTTGTTATGGAAACTTCTGGACAATCTGTTTCGCCCAGTGCCACGCCCCGATGTTTCCGCCATCGGTTGGGGTGTGACAGATTGGTATCAGAGCCATAACTATAGGGAATTAGGAAAGACTCGACCTAGTCTGGGTCGATGTCTTATAGACCTAGTCTATAGTTAGGAACCGACAGACCGACTCGTGCATGTCGAGTAAGGATTATGTGTGAGCGTACTTGCTATTTCTCGCTATTCTCGCCTACGCTACACTATCACTGCACTAGAATTTTCAAATATGAATGAGCTATTAAGTCGAGATTAGGTGTGAAAACCGCAAACTCTCGACTAAATTGCTTGTTCAACCCGTATTTTTATCTATAAACACGAGAAATTGCGTTGAAATAGGAGTGAAGTCCATACTTTGACGCATAATTCTCTTTTATTTTATCAAAACAGGAACGAAGTTGTTAAGCCAGGGGTGAAACCCTAACCTTGACGACTTGTTCCGACCTTTACTTGGTTTTACAAAACTCATACCAAAGTTTCGACGGACTCCAATGACTTGAAGTCACGGTACGACCAAAGGGATGCATGCTAAACACCCAAGATTCGAGGCAGAAGCACAATCCTGAAGGATAAAGCATGTGCAACAAGTCCTTGAGAATAGTCGAATCACTTTGGATTGTCAATGTCTAGTAGCCGCAGACGATCCATTCCTTGATTTTTATGTGTTTCGATTCTGAGCCCGCAACTGCTGACTCTGATAATTCGTCGATTTTATGTGTTTGTATGTGTATTTACCTGCTTATGTGTTTTAATTTCGGAGACTTATTCGATTTTTGCTTTCACTTTGATCGACACGCACGACCCGCATTGCTTATCTACCTAAAAACGCTGACAAATCGCTACTACCTTAAGAAACCACCGTACACTATGTTGCTTGCTAAATTATTCATACTATACTACTCGATATGTTAATCACGATCGCTATTCTCGAACGCTCGTAGACTTTGAATGATAGGTTTCTGTATTCTGACTGCTCTATGTGCTTATGTGTTTCTGTGATTCTGTACCTTACGTGATTATGTGCTTCTGTGCTTATGTGAATCTGCGATTATGTGCTTATGTGTTTATGTGATACATGTCACATTGTGTTGCTGAGCTTTAGTAGTGTTAAACGTGTGAGGTGAGATTCGATTATGACGTGTCTGAGACCTATGACGATGTCTGTTGCAGACAATGTCGACTGGACCATCATCTGGACCCCGTCACCCATGACTTTCTCGCCAAGAATAGAGAGACAAACGCCTTGCTGCTATCGTCGCTAAACAAGTGGCAAAGGTTGTGCCTCAGATCATGAGTGAGATTTATGAGAATGTTAGCAAATCATCTGAGGAGTCCAGAACCAAAGCTCCTAAAGTTACTACCAAGACTGCTTTCAGCTTTAAGCAGTTCAAGGCTTGCGGTCCAAAGGAATTCACTGGAGAAGATGGCCCAACGGCTATGTTTCAATGGTTCGATTCCATCGAAGTCACGCGGCGCCAGAGTGGATGTCCAGAAAATCTCAGCACTCTAAACGCTACCGGCGTCTTCCAGTCCCGCGCATTAGACTGGTG
Organism: Helianthus tuberosus; assembly: GCA_030545235.1. Taxonomy (NCBI): domain Eukaryota; kingdom Viridiplantae; phylum Streptophyta; class Magnoliopsida; order Asterales; family Asteraceae; genus Helianthus; species Helianthus tuberosus. The sequence continues at coordinate 80,084,158 of CM060361.1, forward strand.
GACGGCCGAGAGAAACAAACGCAGAAATGATGCAGCCTATAAGCTGACGTGGGAAGAGTTGAAGGCCATTATGATGGATGAATTCTGCCCTCCCCATGAACGCCAAAAGCTGGAGGACGAATTCTGGCACATTAAGCAGAAGGAAGGTGACAACGCTGCCCTGGCTGCTCGCTTTAAGCAGCTCAGCATCATCTGTCCCGATCAAGTGAAAACGCCCAACATGACGATCAAGAAGTACATTCGAGCTCTACCCGACTGCGTTGCAGATTTTGTGCATGCCGCAAAGCCAGCAACGATCGAAGAAACTTACTTGCTTGCCGCTGAAATCAACGACAAGCGAGTAAAAGCTGGTTTTTGGGATAAGACTTCAAAGAACCTGCATCAAGTCACTGCCACTACAACTGCCGAAACCACCACCGCTCAATCGTCAAAGTCCTCACACCGCAAGAAGAAGAACAACAACAGCAGCTCCAGCAACAAGAACTATGCTGTCACTACCACTGCTGCTCCACTTCAAGCCGTGCCGACTCAGCAGCAATATCACCACCGCCCAGCACCAGTTACCTATGCACCGCCTTCAACACGCGCATACACAGGCCCCCACCCGGCTTGCCCAACATGTTCTTATCATCACCCGGTGGGTCTCGCCTGCCATTTCTGCGCTCACTGCAATATGTACGGCCACTTCACTGCTAACTGTCGTAATGGTCCCCGTCAAGCACCAGCTCAAGCCACTGCTCATCAAGCTCTGCTCCCAGCCCCACAAGGCCAACAAGCAGCTCAGGCACCCATGATCAATGCCCGAGTCTGCTTTGCATGTGGTGACCCCAACCACTTTGTGAACATGTGCCCGAACAGGGTGGTGAAAGAAGAGCCCCAGCAGCAGCAGCAACAGCAAGCCGCACGCGCCAGAACTTTCAACATCAATGTGCCCCAAGCCCAGACTGAAAACAACGTAGTCAATGGTACATTACTTATGAATGGTATTTATGCATCGTGTTTGTTTGATACTGGAGCCGATAACTGCTTTGTGTCGTTTGAATTCGAGAAGCTTCTTAGTCATAAGTGCTCCCATCTCCCCTCAACGTTCGATGTTGAAGTCGCCACCGGAAGAATTGTCGCTGTTAATTATGTTCTTCGTGATTGTACTCTTGAGCTCAACAATCACATCTTCCCAATCGACCTTATTCCGATGCAGCTCGGAAGTTTTGACGTCATAGTAGGCATGGACTTTCTTCACGAAAACTATGTTGAAGTTGTGTGCTTCGATAAGATGATTCGATTCTCGCTCGCGAATGGTGATTTATTGTGTGTTTATGGCGAAACTGCTTCGAAAGGTCTCAAGCTCATGTCGTGTGTCCAAGCTAGCAAGTATCTCCGCAAGGAATACAGAGCTTTCTTGGCTAACATTGTAGTAGTGGAGAAGGAAAAGAAAGGAGGACCCGGTGTAAACAATGTCCCAGTGGTTCGAGAATTTCATAACGTTTTTCCGAAGGATCTTCCCGGCCTACCGCCAAGTCGTGATATCGACTTCCGTATCGACCTCATTCCTGGAGCCAACCCTGTTGCCAAAGCTCCTTACCGACTCGCACCGTCCGAAATGCGTGAACTCTCAAGTTAGCTTCAGGAATTACTTGAGAAAGGCTTCATTCGCCCGAGCACCTCTCCTTGGGGTGCGCCAGTCCTTTTCGTTAAAAAGAAGGATGGGTCGTTCCGGATGTGCATCGACTATCGGGAACTGAATAAGTTGACTATCAAGAACCGCTATCCCCTGCCTCACATTGATGATTTGTTTGATCAGCTACAAGGTGCTACGTGTTTCTCGAAGATCGATCTACATTCAGGTTATCACCAGTTGCGCATACAGGAGGGGGATATACCCAAAACCACTTTTCGCACTCGATACGGCCACTACGAGTTCGTTGTTATGCCTTTTGGTTTAACCAACGCACCCGCGGTTTTCATGGATCTGATGAATCGCGTGTGTAAACCTTATCTCGACCGTTTCGTCATCGTGTTCATCGATGATGTCTTGATCTATTCCAAATCGAAAGTCGAACACGCGCAACATCTACGTTTGGTTCTCGAGCTACTCCAAGGGAATCGACTCTATGCCAAGTTCTCCAAGTGCGAATTCTGGCTGGAGGAGGTTCAATTCCTCGATTACATTTGTAAATAGTCAAGGTATTCACGTCCATCCCGTGAAGATTGAAGCCGTTAAGAGTTGGATTACACCTAAGAACCCGTCTGAAGTCCGTTCTTTTCTTGAATTAGCTGGCTATTATCGACGATTTATCGAAGGATTCTCAAAGATCGCTGTGCCGCTTACCGCTCTCACGCATAAAGATAAGCCTTTTGTCTAGGGAACTTAACAAGAGTCTGCTTTCCAAACCCTCAAGCACATGCTTTGCAATGCTCCCGTTCTCACATTGCCCGACAGAAACGACGACTTTATTGTCTATTGTGATGCCTCGAACCTTGGTCTTGGCTGCGTTCTCATGCAACGGGACAAGGCCATTGCCTACGCATCTCGTCAGCTCAAAATACACGAAAAGAACTATACAATCCATGATCTCGAGCTAGGCGCAGTTGTTTTTGCATTAAAGATTTGGCGACACTACCTGTATGGTACAAAGTGTACGATCTTCACCGATCATAGGAGCCTGCAACATATCTTTGACCAGAAGGAACTTAATATGCGTCAACGCCGATGGGTAGAACTTCTCAACGATTATGACTGTGAGATTCGTTATCACCCGGGCAAAGCAAATGTCGTTGCCGACGCTCTCAGTAGACGGAGTTACTTGCTCAGCATTCGTAAAACCCAAGCCCAATACGATCTCGAAACTCTCATTCGCGAAGCCCAACATGCTTGTTTTAACGAGCGCACTTTGGATAAGGAAAGAATCTACCACGATAGAGCTCATCTTGTGAACAAGCCGAATGGGATATTCCATTATCTGGACCGGATTTGGATCCCTAAATGGACCGATTTACGACAGATTTTGATGGACGAAGCCCACAAGTCCCGGTATTCAACTCATCCCGGTGCCGACAAAATGTACCAGGACCTTCGCTACAAGTACTGGTGGCCGGGAATGAAAAGAAATATCGCCCTCTATGTTGGAAAGTGCCTGACTTGCTCGAAGGTTAAGGCTGAACACCAAAGACCCTCTGGCTTACTCGAACAACCCTATTCGGAAGTGGAAGAGCATAGCTATGGACTTCATAACAAAGCTCCCACGCGCGCCATCAGGTCACGACAGCATCTGGGTTGTTGTTGATCGTTTGACCAAATCAGCCCACTTTTTTCCAATACGGGAAGACTACAAGGTAGAACGATTAGCCAGAATCTACACCAATGAGATCATTTGTCGACATGGGACGCCTCGCGACATCATCTCTGACCGTGATGCTCGGTTTACCTCGCGACTGTAGGAAACGTTTCAAGCTGCTCTAGGTACAACACTTAATTTAAGTACCGCGTTCCACCCTCAAACCGACGGTCAGACTGAAAGAACGATTCGAACTCTGGAAGACATGCTCCGTTCATGTGTCATAGATTTCGGTGGTAATTGGGATGCATACCTGCCGTTAGTCGAATTCCCGTACAACAACAGTTATCATTCCAGCATTCAAATGGCACCAATCGAGGCTTTATACGGAAGAAAATGTCGATCGCCAATTGTATGGCATGAGATCGGTCACTCGCAGCTAACCGGTCCCGAGCTATTACAAGAAACGACTGACAAAGTCCTCTGAATTCGAGACAACTTGTTGAAGGCTCGAAGTCGACAGAAAAGTTACGCCGATAGATGACGCAAGCCCCTTGAATTTGACGTTGGCGACCACGTACTCCTAAAGGTATCACCTTGGAAGGGTGTGGTCAGATTCGGCAAGAAAGGGAAACTAGTGCCTCAATATGTTGGACTTTTAAGGATCGGAAAAGTCGCCTACAGACTCGAACTACCGGAGGAACTTAGTAATGCCCACCCGACCTTCCATGTGTCAAATCTCCGAAAGTGCCTGGCTGAGCATGATTTAATTGTACCCCTCGATGACCTCCAAGTAAACAAAACACTACACTTCGTGGAGAAGCCTGTCGAAATCATGGATCGCCATACCAAGCAGCTCAGACGCTCGCGCATTCCTATCGTGAAAGTCCGATGGGAAGGCAAACGTGGCGCAGAGTTTACTTGGGAACTTGAAAGCGACATGAAGGCGAAGTACCCGCAGTTGTTTGTTATGGCTTCGGCCTAATTTCGGGACAAAATTCCCTCAACTAGGAGAGGCTGTAACACCCCGTGTTTCGAAAGTCAAAGTCAAAGTTAAGATTGAAGTCAAAGGAAGAAAAGATTGCTAATTCCGATCTGTCTCTCCTTGCTCAATTCCTGTTTTAACTTCTTTGACTTGTAGATAGTCTATTTTATGTTTTACGTTAGTTGTATTATGTGGAGTACTTATTAATAATCGAGGTTTATTCGACATTTATCGCATGATTAATCGCTTTATCACAATCGCACTCGCAACTCGAATTACGCAATGTGGTTATTGTTATACGTGTGTGTGTGCCTTATGTGTTACTTGTGCATGTTTATTTATGTTATGTGTGGTAATCAATCGAAACTCAATCGCAATCGAATTGCAAACGCTAAACGAATATGAAACAAGGATGCTTGTATGTTGATATAGTAGTTGGGATTAAAAGTAATTTGACTAGGAAACTCTAACGCATCTAAACGCTCGCAATCGCAATCGAAACGGTAAAACTCGTCGCGCCGAACACTCGAACCAAGCGACTGGTCGAACAATAGACCAGCCGATCGACCAGCTGTTCGATCGAGCTGCCGCTCGATCGTACAGCTGTTCGACCGGGCTGCCATCCGATCGACCAGCTCCTTTCCACTTTGGGTAACCCTATAAATACCCCATGTCACCATCATACTTTACACTTTTGGCAACTCTCGTCTGACCAGCGCTCTAACCTTGCTTTTTCTCCGATTTCTCGCAATTCTGGTAAGATCTCGTCCTAAATCTTGTACTTCCTTAATCCACACGCACTCCTACGCCTTTCTATCTTTTGAATCTTAACTTTTAACCGTGAAATCATCAAGATTCAAGGTGTTCTAGGATGATGTCATCATGTGTTCTGGAGAACTTCATGTTTTGGCCTCAATCCACCAAGAACAACTTAGATCTAACTGATTTCCGCATAAACAAACAAAGATCTTTTATAGATCTAAACATAGTCGCAATGAAAAGGATTGAAAGATGGTTTTCCAACTTTCTTTCAACTCTTTTACACTCGATGCACTCAAAACCGATAGAATCAGAGCTTGCACCAACTTCCTACTCATTCCTGTGGTTGTGTGGCCCAAGATCTGGATTCTCTCCACGAGGTTTATCGATTTCGGGTTAAACATGGAACACCGTCTCGAACAATAACTAATCGGATTTGGGTGGTTCATGTCCGATTAGGAGTACCAAGTATTGACGAGGTTTCTGTTGCTTAACACGCTATCAAAACATCTCGACAAAATGACAAACTATCAAAACAACCAAGTGTAAGACGAACGGAACGACCAGGACGGAATGTCGTCCGATCGGACTACCATCGACCGGACTGTCGTCCAAACGGGTTGTCACCCGTTCGATCTACACCTTGGCCCCACACTTAACTTTTGTTTTCAAAACATTGAAGGATGAACATTGAACGAAGGGCTGACCGATCGGGTTACCATTCGATCGGACTACCACTCGACCATGTAATGTTCTGACTTCAACACTTAAACAATTTTCAACATGTTCAATACCAGCAGGTTGCCACCCGATCGGACTACAATTCGATCGAACAACAAACTGCTGTGAACTTGTTCTCACTAAAAGTGTCCAACCTATCGGACTGTCGTCTGATCGAACGGGTGACAACCCGCAGTCAGTGGTATCGATAGGTTCATGTCGATAACTAACATGCCTCATTTTACACTGTGTACGTGCTGGTTATGCGTAATGATTTCGAACTTTATATGTTATTATCAAACTTGTATGCTCACCTTTACACTAAGTGTATTGACTTTTACTTTAACTTATGTGACAGGTGCTTAGGATGCTTATTTGCTTACTTTGCTGTGAAATCGAGGCTAGGAAAGACCTAGGTCAACAATAAACAATTGTCTGTAATAAAAATCTGAGTTGTCGGAACAGAACAATTTGACTAGATCTTTTCTGTAATAATTGTATTATCATTTATGACATGGTATGGGACGTGTTGCTTAAAATATTTGGTAAATATAGTTGTTATGGAAACTTCTGGACAATCTGTTTCGCTCAGTGCCACGCCCCGATGTTTCCGCCATCGGTTGGGGTGTGACATGTTACTACAAAAATAAATTGTGTGTCATATACGGGAAAACAGGTCATGGGGTTTCAAATTGGCCGACAAGATAACGGTGTGTTATAAGTGCTATTAACCGAGTCACAAGAAATCCAAGTGCCCGGAGTTGATAGGAAAGAAAGAAGTGGTCGACACGAAAGTTGAAGTCCCAAAGTCGCGGGCAAGATCTTTTCAAATAAATGCGGCCGAGGTAAAGATTGAACCCGATGTGGTTACAAGTACATTTACCGTGATTTAATTCTCGCACATGTTTTATTTGACACGGGTGCTAATAGATCTTTTGTTTCATATGGATTTATTCAACACCCTTCGTTTGTTTTAACAAAATTACCTATACCTTTAGAAGTAGAGGTAGGACATAACAAAAGTTTAATTGTTTGTGATGTATGCCGAGATTGCAAAATAAACATTGAAGACGAGGATTACTCGGTTGACTTAATACATATGGCAATGGGAGAATTTCAAGTGGTGGTTGGAACAGATTGGTTGTCCCGCCACCACGCCAACGTAGTGTGCTACCGTAAAGAAATACAATTAATGTCGCCAAGTGTCACGGCCCCCGACCCGGTTTTACCCGTTTCAGAAGCCGCGGGACAGAAAACCTGTGGTAACTAATATGATGGCAGCGGAATTTTAACTGGATCTTTTAAAACTTGAAGATGCCCAATTTATTGTATTTCATAAATTGGGAATAACACCCATAATTTACAATAAAGGTGATTTCACTAGGAAATCCCTGTTTTTACAAAAACATGTTTCTTTATTTTATTGAGCCACTTCCTCAAGCTTGTAGTGCTACACGGCACTTTTTCCTGGATCACAGCAGATCACCTAAAACATGTTTTAAAAAGGTTTTATCAGCAGAGAAATACTGGCGAGTCATTCAAGTTGCACAAAACGACACATTGTTATAATATACAGTATTAAGGGTAACTATATTGTTTCTATCTACCAATTACCCCAAATCTTTATTTGTCACTCGACTATATCTGTGACTATGGTCAGATCACCCATTCGCTAACCCGTTGTCTAATGGTGAGGGGTATCAAGTAATGTATACAAAACCCCACATACCGGCAGTAATTGAAGATTACAAAGACTTAATCCCCGTAATTATAACTTTGAAAACAAGTAGAGTTTTAAGAAAACAATTTGATAAAAGAGAATGACTCACATTGCAGATTTAGACGGGCAGCGTTTAGCCTACTGATTTTAGCCTGATCAACCTAATTTAATTAACCATGCACACAAAAAACTAGGTCAGTAACTTAATACAACTTTTACGACAACTCACGAGATCAAAACCTTCACGACGAATGACAAAGTATAGCCCAAATACGGGCAGCACTTAAACATCCATCGGACTGGTTTTTATCGATCGGACATTAAATCGTAGCAGTGATCGAGTTATTACCCTGTTATCGAGGCAGAATTTCGTGCTTGTGTGTGTTTTTGGAGTAAACAGACGATATCTCAGTGTAGGAAACGAGTTTTTACCTCGAACCAACGCCAAACTTCAAGTGCCAATCCCTACTATTTATACTGAAAAATTGGCTCCCTCGCGTGGCGCGAGGGCCTGGCGCGCGGTGCGAGGGAACCCCCTCTAGCATAGGGTAGCCACGTCTGTTTGTAGCCTGGGTGAGTCGATGGTTTATTAAATTTCGAATTCGACAACAAACTGTGATGATAATTGTAAATGGGGGAATACCCCCCCCCCCCCTGAGTTTTAGGGGCCCTGCTCCTGATTTCGATTGTTCTAAAAAATTTAGAGGTCATGCAATATTATTTGGAGGTCTCAATTAGGGTTTCCTATTGGGCAATTTATAATAAGAAATAGTAAATTTGATGAGAGTTGTTACATCCTCCCCACCTTATTAAAATCTCGTCCTCGAGATTTACTGGAATAAGTAGGGATATTTTCGCTTCATTTCTGATTCCAGTACCCAAGTGTACTCAGGTCCTCTCTTTGAATCCCACTTGACCTTGACCAGCACTAGTCGTTTGTGTTTGAGAAACTTGACCTTTCTATCTTCTATCTGCAGTGGCTTCTCAACAAATTTTAACTTTTCATTTACCTCTATATCTTGAAGAGGTACTACCAGGGATTCGTCAGATAGACATTTCTTGAGGTTGGATACATGAAACACATCATGTACTCCAACCAATTCTTCTGGTAGTTGTAAGCGATAGGCAACTGGTCCTATTCGCTGTATTACTGGGAATGGTCCTACATACCTTGGACTTAGCTTTCCTTTCTTACCGAACCGAACTACTCATTTCCAAGGAGAAACTTTCAATAGTACTTTGTCTCCAATCTGGAATTCTAATGGCTTGCATCGATTGTCTGCATAACTTTTCTGGCGATCTCGAGCCGTCTTTAGTCTTTCCTTGATTTGAGTGATCTTGTCAGTGGTTTCTTGTACAATCTCGGGACTTGATAATTGGCTTTCTCCTATTTCTACCCAACAAACTGGAGTTCTGCATTTTCGTCCATACAGTGCTTCGAATGGGGCAGCTTCAATGCTTGCATGGTAACTATTGTTATAGGAGAATTCAATTAAGGGTAGGTAGTCATCCCAGTTCCCACCAAAATCTATTACACACGCCCTGAGCATGTCTTCCAAGGTTTGAATTATCCTTTCACTTTGTCCGTCTGTTTGGGGATGATAAGCTGTACTTAAATTTAATCGTGTCCCCATGGCTTCTTGGAAACTTGTCCAAAAATGTGAAGTGAAACGACTATCCCTATCCGATACAATGGAGAGTGGGACTCCATGTAAGGACACCACCTCGTCTACGTATAACTTGGCTAACCTTTCCATGCTAAAGGTTTCCTTCATGGGTAGAAAATGAGCTGATTTGGTTAATCGATCCACAATTACCCAAATTGCGTCGTTACCTTTTCTGGTTTTGGGTAACTTAGTAACAAAGTCCATGGTTATTAGTTCCCATTTCCAAACAGGCATTTCTAATTGTTGCAGTAGACCTGAGGGTTTCTGGTGTTCTGCCTTAACTTGTGAGCAAGTTAGGCACTTAGAAACATATCTAGCTATATCCTTTTTCATTCCTATCCACCAGAAGTTATTCCTTAAATCTTGGTACATCTTATTATTACCAGGATGCATGGTATACCTAGATTTATGGGCTTCCTCTAAAATCTTATTTCTTAATTCTCCTTGCTTAGGTACCCAAATCCTTCTTTTGGGGAATCTCCAAATTCTGTCAGTTCCTTGCTCTAGTTCCTTTATTCTTCCTTTCATTCCTTCAGCGTCATCCTTTATTGCTGTGGCTTGAACATTTTTAAGTTGTTCCATTAAGTCTAGTTGTAAACTTAATCTAAGAGCACGAACTTGCTTTTGCTTTTCGTGATACTTACGACTTAAGGCATCTGCAACTACGTTTGCTTTTCCTTCGTGATATTGAATATCACAGTCGTAGTCACTTAGAATTTCCATCCATCTTCTTTGTCTCATGGTCAATTCTTTTTGCCCAAATATGTACTTTAAGATTTTATGATCTGTATAAACTGTAAACTTACTTCCATACAGATAATGTCTCCAAATCTTAAGGGCAAAAATTATGGCTCCTAACTCTAAGTCATGAGTCGTATAATTTTCCTCGTGCTTTTTCAATTTCCTTGAGGCATACGCAATTACCTTTTTGCGTTGCATTAGCACACATCCTAATCCTAGCTTAGAATCATCACAATAAACTTCAAAATCTTCAGTTCCTTCTGGTAAAGCAAGGATTGAGGTGTTTGTTAACTTTTGCTTTAAAACCTTAAAAGCTTCTTCTTGCCTAGGCCCCATTCAAACTTAACTGTTTTACAGGTTAGCTTAGTTAATGGTACAGCTATCTTAGAAAAATCCTTAATGAAGCGCCTATAGTATCCAGCTGATCCTAGAAAACTTCTAACTTCCGTAGCTGATTGCGGAACTTTCCATTTGGTGATTGCTTCTATCTTAGCAGGATCTACGTAAATACCTTCGTGATTCACCATATGACCTAAAAATTGCACCTCCTGTAGCCAAAATTCGCACTTCGAGAATTTGGCGTAAAGCTTTTCCTTTCTTAACAAAGTTAAGAGTGCATGCAGGTGCTGACAATGCTCATCCTGACTTTTGGAATGAATAAGTATATTGTCGATGAAGACAATCACAAATTTATCCAAGTACGGTTTACAGATTCTATTCATCATGTCCATAAATGCTGCCGGAGCATTTGTTAATCCAAAGGGCATGACTGTAAACTCGTAGTGCCATACCTAGTTCTGAAAGCAGTTTCAAGTATGTCTTCTTCTTGTACCTTCAACTGATGATATCCGGAGCGTAAGTCTATCTTAGAAAAATATCTAGCTCCCTGAAGTTGATCAAAAAGATCATCAATCCTAGGCAAAGGGTATCGATTCTTAATTGTAACCTTATTCAGTTCCCTATAATCGATACACATTCTCATCGAACCATCTTTCTTTTTCACAAACAACACTGGTGCTCTCCAAGGGGATGAACTAGGTTGTATGAATCCTTTATTGAGCAATTCATCTAATTGCTTTTTCAGTTCTAACATTTCGGTGGGTGCTAACCGATAAGGTGCCTTAACTATCGGTGTAGTTCCAGGAATTAGATGAATTCTAAATTCTACTTCCCTATCTTGTGGTAATCCTGGTAGTTCTTCTGGGAATACATCCGAGTATTCTGATACTATAGGAATTTCCTTAAGTTCCTTACCCTTAGTGCTAATGATTACCGAAATCATATACACTATTCCTTGCTTTCGTTCATAACTAGCAACTTTCATTACTGAAATGAACTTCATGGGTTTACGCGGCTTATCCTCTGTAATCATTATCGCTTCTCCTGTGGGTGCACAAATTTCTATGGAATTCTTATCACAGAGGATTCGAGCATGGTTGGCTACTAACCAATCCATTCCTAACACGACATCGAATCCAGCTAAATTCACGGGTAATAGGTTTGCAGAAAATTTATGACCTGAAAGTTCTATATTTTCTATTTGCAAAACCGTATCTATGTTAACAGAGTTCCCGTCTGCCGTTTCTACTGTAAAAACTTGCCTAAGTTTCATTAAGGGTAACTTAAGAGCTTCGCAGAATGAAGTATTTACAAAACTTTGGTTTGCACCAGAGTCGAATAATACTTTCGCATAAACATTGTGAACTAAGAACGTACCAGCTATTACGTCAGGAATCAGTTCGGCTTCCTGCGTGGTCAGTTGGAAGGCTCTTAAGTTCTTCTTATTAGTTCCTTCAGCAGGTTTAGCCTTGTTATCTGCTGGTTTGACCAATTTAGGGCATTCTGGTCTAAAATGGCCAGCTTCGCTGCAGTTGTAGCATATCCTTGTTTTCTTTCTGCACTCTTCTTCACGATGTCCTAGAGCTTTGCAGAAGTTGCAGGTTTCATTGCATTTTCCGAAATGTTTCTTCTTACAGTTTCTGCAGAACGGTGGAGTGGAAGATGATCCAGTTCTCTTTCTCTTGAAGTTTCTATTATTACCCACACGAAGTACTTGGGTAATCTTTTGGGCCACTTCTTTCTTTCTGTTTTCTTCTCGCGTATGCACCAGTCCGTCAGTCAAAGTGTTGGCTAATTCCACCACATCATCGATTGTGCGGGGTCTCGCAGCTTTAACAATATCATGAATCTCGCTAACTAATCCCCAAATGTAGCGAGAAATAAGTACCAGTTCTGGCGAAGCCAGAGTAGGCACAATTCGAGCATATTCGAAAAACTTTGAAGTATACCCTCGGCAATCAACATCCACCATTCGGTGGCTCAGGAATTTGTTAGCCATTTGTTCTTTTTCATATTCTGGGCAAAATTTTATTTCCACCAGACGCTTAAATTCTTCCCAACTCATGGCATAGGCCATGTCACTTCCCTTAGCTTGTAATACCGTATTCCACCATTCTAATGCTTCTTCCTTGAAAAGGTGAGAAGCATACATAACTCTATCCTCCTTGGCACATTTACTTATTTTAATTACTGCCTCGGTTTTCTCCAACCAACGCAGTGCAGCAGTTGTCCCTTCATTGCCTGCGAACTCGGCGGGTTTACAAGCAAGAAATTCTTTGTAAGTGCAACCAGGCGTTGCAGCTTTCATTCTCTTAAGTATCGGGGCTTGAATCAAGTTGTCGTTATCGCCGCCTCCGTTAACACTATTACTGAAATCATTGTCGCGTGTGCGTTTACTAGGGTGAGCTTGTGAAGGCTCAACAGGACTTTTAACCGCAGCGACGATTGCCGGAATAGCATTGGCTATTCCTTGAGCGACGATGTTTTCTATGTCTTGCCTATTAAGAAAATGATCTTCATTGTTTTGCTCAGATTGATTAACCTCGTTAACTGGGTCATTATCAGCGTGTTCCATATGGTAATTAATATATATAAGTCATTAGCATAAAATAAATAATGACTAAATGCAAAACAATCGCACAAAAATCACGTCACACGTATAGCCAAAATTGTCGATTTTTTGACTTCCATATTTTATATATTACTATGCGTCCGTACACACCAGTTATCTTACAAGAGTTTTATTTTAAGTTATTTTACAGGATTATATTTTTATTACTATTATTATTATTTTGTTATTATATAACCACAACCACACAGTCACACCATCCCCGTCAGCTGGCAACTTAAAAACGACGTTTCCTCTCGTCGTACTTCCATGATATCCTCTCCCCCACATCTCGTATTCTACTTCCTGCATCCACCAGCTCCTAGCCATAGTGGCGGAGTTCGGCCAAGTTTTCTGTGCTCATAGGTGGATGTAGTGGAGGCTCCGGGTCAAATTGGGGGAAAAAGGTATTAGGGTTATTCAAAAGGTTCTGAAATTGCCAGTCAGTGGTCCACCATTCTTCCAGCTCTCCTAGAGGTCGGGAGTTAACAAGGGGATCTGGAATAGCCGGTTCCAGATTGACTGGAAGTTGGGCTTCAACTGGGTAATTGAAGAGAGTCTCATTGGCAGGTCCGATGAGGTCGCTATTTGCCAGTTGGCGGTCCAGCTCCTCCCAGGGTGGCATTTCTTGGGCTTGTCCTGAATTTTCACCGATCTCTATTCCTTTGCCTTTATCTTTGGGATCCTCAGTCTTTTGACTTTCTGTGTTGCTGGTTTTTTCCTACGCACACGCCTCCAGCCTACGAGTCTTCTTCTCTTTTTCGGTTTTGGTTTCTCTTGAGGTTGGGCTTGGAATACCATTGGTTCCTCAGTGTCGACCCAATAACCAGAAAAACCCTCGGAAACTTCCATATCAGCAGAATGGATAGTGATATTCTGAAGAGCTTCAGACAACTCATTCATGCTGTTAGCATATTTGAAGAAACATACAAAATTCTAAGTTAAAATTTTGTAAAATAAATTTTCACAGAATCACAGAAGGGCAATCAGAAAAATTAAGTATTTTTAAATACTTAATTGGCTTAAATCAGTGGCTCTGATACCACCTTTTTCTGTCACGGCCCCCGACCCAGTTTTACCCGTTTCAGAAGCTGCGGTACAGAAAACCCGTGGTAACTAATATGATGGCAGCGGAATTTTAACAGGATCTTTTAAAACTTGAAAATGCCCAATTTATTGTATTTCACAAATTGGGAATAACACCCATAATTTACAATACATGTTTCTTTATTTTATTGAGCCACTTCCTCAAGCTTGTAGTGCTACACGGCACTTTTTCCTGGATCACAGCAGATCACCTGAAACATGTTTTAAAAAGGTTTTATCAGCAGAGAAATACTGGCGAGTCATTCAAGTTGCACAAAACGACACATTGTTATAATATACAGTATTAAGGGTGATTCTATTGTTTCTATCTACCAATTACCCCAAATCGGTATTTGTCACTCGACTGTATCTGTGACTATGGTCAGATCACCCATTGGCTAACCCGTTGTCCAATGGTGACGGGTATCAAGTAATGTATACAAAACCCCACATACCGGCAGTAATTGAGATTACAAAGACTTAATCCCTGTAATTATAACTTTGAAAACAAGTAGAGTTTTAAGAAAACAATTTGATAAAAGAGAATGACTCACATTGCAGATTTAGACGGGCAGCGTTTAGCCTACTGATTTTAGCCTGATCAACCTAATTTAATTAACAATGCACACGAAAAACTAGGTCAGTAACTTAATACAACTTTTACGACAACTCACGAGATCAAAACCTTCACGACGAATGACAAAGTATAGCCCAAATACGGGCAGCACTTAAACATCCATCGGACTGGTTTTTTTCGATCGGACATTAAATCGTAGCAGTGATCGAGTTATTACCCTGTTATCGAGGCAGAATTTCGTGCTTGTGTGTGTTTTTGGAGTAAACAGACGATATCTCAGTATAGGAAATGAGTTTTTACATCGAACCAACGCCAAACTTCAAGTGCCAATCCCTACTGTTTATACTGAAAAATTGGCTCCCTCGCGTGGCGCGAGGGCCTGACGCGTGGCGCGAGGGAACCCCCTCTAGCATAGGGTAGCCACGTCTGTTTGTAGCCTGGGTGAGTCGATGGTTTATTAAATTTCGAATTCGACAACAAACTGTGATGATAATTGTAAATGGGGGAATTACCCCCCCCCCCCCGAGTTTTAGGGGCCCTGATCCTGATTTCGATTGTTCTGACAATTTTAGGGGTCATGCAATATTATTTGTGGGTCTCAATTAGGGTTTCCTATTGGGCAATTTATAATAAGAAATAGTAAATTTGATGAGAGTTGTTACACCAAGTGGAAGGTGTGTTACTATCTATGGGGAAGAGAGTTGCAACCCCTCATGTGTTCGATGATGGAGGCTAGTAATCTCATTCAACATGAGTGCAAGGCTTTCCTAACCTACGTTCTCGACTTGGAAAAAAGAGATGCAAAAAATTGAAGACGTGCCCGTTGTGCACGAATTTAAAGATGTGTTTTCGGAAGACTTGCCGGGCGTACCACCCGAGCGTGAGGTGGGATTCGGGATCGAATTAATCCCCGGGGCTAAACCGGTTGCTAAGGCACCATGTAGGTTAGCACCATCGGAGCTTCAAGAGCTAATGTCCCTATTGCAAGATTTGCTTGACAAGGGTTTTATTCGGCAAAGTGTTTCCCCATGGGGAGCACCGGTATTATTCGTAAATAAAAAGGATGGAAGTATGCGTATGTACATCGATTACATCCAGCTAAACAAGCTTCGGTAAAGAATAGATATCCACTTCCGAGAATAGACGATTTATTCGATCAACTACAAGGTGCGAGTTGGTTTTCGAAAATTGACTTGAGGTCGGGTTACCATCAGTTAATGGTGAAAGAAGAAGAAGACGGCTTTCCGTACACGATACGGACACTACGGGTTCCTCGTGATGTCTTTCGGCTAACTAATGCACCTGCGACTTTCATGGATCTCACGAATCAGGGTTGTAAGCCAATTTTAGACAAATCGGTGATAGTGTTTATCGATGACATACTTATCTACCTGAAAAGCGAGGCGGATCATACTCGTCATTTACAAGAAGTATTGGAAACACTTAGGCGAGAAAAGCTTTATGCTAAATTCTCGAAATGTGTCATTTCACTTCGAGAAGTGCAATTCCTCGGGCACAACATAAGTACCGATGGAATATTAGTAGATCCATCCAAAATTGAAGCCGTGTCAAAATGGAACCCTCTGAAAAATCCATCAAAAATTATTTTTAGGAGACTCTATGTATTTAAATATTTTTCTTAGTTGCTAATTTTGAAAGATCACACGGTTAGTGAATTTTTTTTTCTAGTACTGTTGGGTATTCTTTGCTTAAAAAAATAAATAAATCCAGTTTCTAGAAATAAAATATAATCATAAATGTTTTTAATTCATGAAACTATTATTTTTAAGCAATACATACAAGAGGCTACGTCCATATATACTTTCATATATGTATACTAGGGTGTTTAATATTGTAGTGTAAGTTTGAAAATTGAATATATAATAACCAATTTGAATTTGAAAAATTTAACTTGAATCAGGGTCAGACCTGGTTCGAATTTAACAAAGGAGTTTTGTGATTTTTAAATTGTTAATTTTCTAATCCACCCAAATCTAACCTCATATTTACTATATGTGTATGCTAATACCATAAACATTAATATCATTTATAGGTTTTGAAAAGTAAAGCTTTATAAATTTGCATTTTGAATTTATAACTCTTGTTAGCAAAATTAGTTTAATTTGATTTAATCAAATTAGAATTTTGTAACTCGACCAAGTTCAATTCATAGTGAAATGTAAATTTGATTCGGTTTTTAATTGTGTTTAATGGTGACTTCACAGTAAAAAAAAACAAAAAAAAAAATAAGCTGGAGTCCAGAGGACATTATTATATATATTGTTAACGAGGAATAATTAATAGTAACTTTATTTTTATAATAATATAATATATAGTTTTTTATTATTTTATTATTTAATATATTATAATAGTTTATTATTATATTTACTTTTAATAACATATTTTTTTAAACACATATTTTCTTTACCTTTTTTTAATAATTGTTTTTTTTTCCTTTTTTTTAACATATATTAATTTATCGATTAATTTGATACTTCTTTAATAATTTACGTTTATTATAACTTTTTTCGAAAAATTAAGTACGTAGTTGTGTTTGATTTCTTTCCCTGACATTCCGTTATAAGTTTTGTTAAAAACGAAGTTGTACTCAAAATAAAGTATTTATTTGGTATTATAAAACGGTACGATAATAAACTAAATCGTTTTAATGGTTTGACTTTCTAAACAACATGCTTTATTTTCAAATCACGTTTGTTTTACATTATCATTTGCTCGGTTTCGCCGCAATGCGCGATATAAAAAAAAACTAGTATAATTTTAGGGTTGAACTATGTTCGATTCACATTCGATTTTTTTTTTTCAATTATAATTCACTCAACTCTTAATCTCTTAAATTCCGATCAGAAACCTGGGTTTTTTTTTCCTTTTAGTAAATGATATACAAAAATGTATTGTCATGTTTGTTACGTAAAATGTTAAATAATTAAACTAGATTAAATGATATCTAATATTAAATAAAGATAATTAACTCACTATATTTTAATATTTTGACTATCTCATTTTTTATTATAGTTCAATAGATTGAGAAAATTTATCACCGTATATAAACAAATTAAAGACAAATAAGCTCGTTTAGAAGTCATAATACCCTAATCAAATATACATGTGAGTGATATGAAAATTAAAATTAAGATATTATGATTGTTTAATTTATTGTTGCATGATGAATATACGATATAGTTAGTCTATTGGACTGGAAAAATTATCTTGAGAACGCTAAATACTGCGAGAACCGTGAAAATTAATGAAAAATCAATCAAAATCATTTTTTAATACAATCCTCATTATAACCTTATTAAAAAGCAACTAATTTATGCATATGAGAGTTATACAATTGGCTTTGGGAGTTTTTCAAAAAAAAATTGAAATTTTCCTTTTTAACCCTAAAGTTTTAATCTTTGACAATTTAAGTTTAAAGTTTTAATTTTTGTTTTATTTTTAACCTTAAAGTTTTAATCTTTGACAATTTAAGTTTATAGTTTTAATCTTTGTTAATTTAACCCCTTTGATTAATTTGATTTTTCACTTCTAATTCAAAAGTTTTCATCTTATACAATTTAACCCCTTTGATTAATTTGATTTTTCACTTCTAATTCAAGAGTTTTCATCTTTTGCGATTTAACCACTTTGATTTTTTTTTATTTATGTGTTGTAATCTTGGCTTTGAGAGTTTTTCAAAGAAAAAATGGTTATACATATGGTTGTCGTAACCTTGGCTTTGAGGGTTTTTCAAAAAAAAAATTGATTTTTTTACTTTTCACTCAAATGTATTTCATAAATTACCTTTAACGCAAAACTATTTGTTTTTTATCTTTTGCAATCTATCCTCACAACTTTTTTACTTTCAACTTTGGTCATTTATAATTTTCATTTTCCGCAAATTTTTCGCTTTATGCTTCGTTCTAAATTTTGTGACTAAACACATCGAAACGTGCGTCTTTGGTTTAACGTTTTTACGTTTCGTTCTAAATTTTGCGAGTTAACACGACGCAACGTACGTGTGTGGGTGAACGTTTTTACATCGTCTATTTTTTTCCCGTTTGAAAGGTTCAACATAACGTGCGCGTCCTAAATCGACTTAGTTATAACTAAAGAATCCCCGCCGCATTGCGGCGGGTCGTAATTCTAGTTATACTTAAAATACAACATTAAAAAAAGAATTTACTCCTTAAACAAATCATATATCCTCTCAAAATCACTTTACACATATATAAATACAACAAATTTACACATGTTTAAATTTTCTTTATTTACGACTACATGTATATTTAAACGTCTAAAATTAATTTTAAATATTGTATTCAAATAATGATGGTAAGTGCAATTTTTTTTTTAATTTGAATAGTTTTTTTTACTAAGTTCATGTGGTTTTTTCATTCGTTTTCATGGTTTTCGCAATATTTAGTGTTCTCAAGATAACCCTCCCATAGTGGGCATATATATATAAATTACTTTAATCTAGCTTCTTTGCACATGCCTTTAGTTTGAAGTTTTGAGCGGTCTAATAAGCTAGCGATTAATATTTAAGAACATGAATTATTTATGTAAATGCAGCCAATATGTTTTACCAGCAATAATTTATTGATAAGGTCTTTGTTTTAGTTAAATAAGGTGTTGATCTCAAGGTCTTAGTTGTCTAATAAGTGACTTCTTATATTTTTATTTTTACAAATAATTAATAGTCTTTCGTTATGTCAAAAACCATTCTATTCAATTAACCAAAATAACAATAAAAGTGTTAAGTGTACTTCAGGTTTTGATTTCTACAATGCGTAAATTGTTGTAAATAATAATTTACTTTAGACACTAATCCACTTTAGTAACTATACTTTTTTTTTCTTGGTTTGTTAACTATATTTTATTTTGATAAGCTATTTTGATTATCATGATGGGTTGAGCTTGTTAAATAACTTAAATTGTTGGCCTTTGTTACTAAACTAGCGAGATTATTCTTGGGTTGCTGCAGGAATTTGATAAATATCTGTTCAGTTTGTTTGTTATAGTAATAACACTCGCTATAGGAACTATAAGAAAAAAAACCCAAAATATAATCTAATAAAATTTATATGAAAGCGTAAGTAAAATTAGATCATTGCATTGACATGTTTGAGATGTAAAAAAAGAAAGAAAATAGAAAAGCTAAGTAAAACTAGATCATTGTATTGACGGCTAACCTCTAGTGACTTTGTATTAAAGGCGGCTGAAACAGAGGGCTTGCTTGTATCCCAAAAAGAGGAAAGCAAGTCCTCATGCCTGAAAGCCGGCTGTTTGAGATGTAAAAAAAGAAAGAAAATAGAAAATGAAATTAAAAAAAACATAGAATTACGATTTACGAATGCTATAACTATGAGATTGTCAGTTCAAATACCTATAGGTTCAAGGTAGAAGTGGAATTAAGGTGTTGAAGAAATTGCCCTTAAAAAAATAAATAAGGGAAAAAAGTCAAAGAATTTTTTTAAAATATGTGTCTATATCCTGTGTTTCATAAAAGGACGAATTTTGAGTTGGATTTGCATTTTTTGAGAGAGAAAGTAGCATGTGGGATAATACATCCTGAGAAAGTTGACACAGAAAGTCAACTTGCAGATGTATTTACTAAGAGGCTTTCGGTATCACAACATGAAGTATTTTGTGATAAATTGGGGCTTGTTAATATGTTTAAGCATATGAATGAAGGGGGATGTTAAAAGATAATATTCAAGTTTAATTCTCATTCATATGTTATGATTTATTAATGTGTCACAAGTTGCTTTTGTACAATTTATATATCATGAGGGGTTAAAATGGAATTTGTGATGATCAAAGGGGCTGTTATGCAAGATTGAGAAAATATCAGGATGGTGGTTGCAAGTTGTTATAAGTGGTTGAGATCTCTGATATAAAAGGCATTTTAGGGTTCTGGAGACTTCATTCACACACCATTTTTACACACATTTTCTCCGTTTCTCTCTCGTTGTATCCCATGTATTTTGTGTAGTTGATGAGAGATCTTTGATAGATCTTATGATCGTATGTGATCACTGTTATAGATCAACTAATATTTTTTATCAGTTGATCAGATTTTGCATTTTGTATTCAGATCTTATAGTTTGTAAGATCAAGGGATTTGGGGGGGGGGGAGTTTTTTAGGTTTGGGTAAATAATAAAGTTTGCTCACCTGTTTTCTCGCTATTTTGTGTGTCGATCTGTTGATTTCATACCATTTTACATGGTATCAGAGCTCTTGATCTGTCTTCCGCTTGTTGATTTATGTTATTTTGTTGTTTTTGTGTTGTGTTTAGGGTTTCTTGCCCTAAGAGCTTTGATCGGAGAGGTGTTGTTGTAGATCTGGATTCTTGGGATCTGTGCCGGTGAGATCTGGGAAAAGAAACCCTAATCTAGGGTTTGTGTGTTTCTTGTTGGAAGATCTGTGTGCCACACCCCTTTCTAAGGCGGAAGCACGAGGTGTGATCATGAAAGGTTTTCATTGCATACGATTGGTAACATACTACATGCTCATAAAAATAACTTCAAATGCCAAACATTACATAACTGAAATCATAGTTTAAGTGTCTATAACACAAGACGACATATTGTCTGAGAAGTTTACAACTTTATTCAAACATAAACGACATCCAAGAGCATGAGTAAGACCGCGCGCACATCCACATTAGTTACCTGAAATACATGTGAGTTTTTGGAAAAACGTCAACATAAAGTTGGTGTGAATTCATGCAGTTCTTGTATTGAACGTTTGTATACTTTGTATGAAAAACATGGTATGTATCTTTTATAAATCAAGTATTCTTGTATGAATCAAGTATTCTTGTATAAATCAAGTACTCTTGTATAAATCGAGTATTCTTGTATAAATCAAGTATTCTTGTATAAATCAAGTAGTCTGTATGTATCTAGATTGTTAATGGGTTGCAAGGCCATTAACATGTGACACGACATAGGAAGCATCCAAACCATAGGCATTT
The DNA here is from genome assembly GCA_030545235.1 of Helianthus tuberosus. Lineage (NCBI taxonomy): Eukaryota > Viridiplantae > Streptophyta > Magnoliopsida > Asterales > Asteraceae > Helianthus > Helianthus tuberosus. The sequence goes on from CM060361.1 coordinate 80,105,618, forward strand.
TTCTAGTTGTCGATTCACGACTGAGACACAAAAGCACTACTCGGTACTAGTTTTCACCAAGAGTGTGGTTGCCCGAAAACCCATTAGATCTAACCTTTTGTTCTGCGGTCTTAGTATGTACACGATTAATGGTGCTTATGGTACCCTATTCGTGACACGATTTCTCGTATCATTCCTTAAAACGCATCATACTTGGTACTAGTTATCACCAAGAGTGCTTCTTGTTTTTGTATCCATCATACCATTTGTAAACATTGTAACATTTGTAACATGTATTTCACCCCCGAAGTTATAAAACTGAAAACAGTTAAAAGAAAAAGGGGGAGCATGAACTCACAACTTTGCATTCCTTGCGCCGTAAACTTCACCGGTTTTTGCTTATCTAGCATCGTGACCTAAACGTGTTTTATTAACGTTAGTCACTAGACTTGTATCGCACAAGTACAAGTCACCAACTTTTATGTATTTGTTCTTGTGTTAAAAATAATTTATATTTTTAACTATGTGTCTTACTTATATTATTTTCTCAAAAATAAATATAAGTATCTTGTATTTTTCACCCTAATTATGTATCTTGTCCAAAACTTCATTTCATGTTCATAACTTGTCCAAGTTATTTATTCTATCAAGTAATATATTTTCATGAATATATTCTCTTGTATTTGTCTAAGCATGTTGTATGTGTATTTTTGTATTTTCACTCCTTAGGAGTATTTAGTGTATTTTCAAGTCCTAATACACTATTACATGAAATACATACTACATACACTTAGCACAAAATTTGGTGATCAGAATATTTTTCTAAAAAATATACATACTTAATATCAATTTTAATCTTGGAGATATCATCATTTCTTAACACAAAAATTAGGGAAACCTTGGTAAATGTTTTTAGATACATTTTTAGAGAATAAGTTTCTCAAAAACTTATATTTTTCTAAGTGTCAAAATTTATAAAAATTTTGACATAGTTTCCCCTAAAAATGGAGGTTTCCCATGTTTTCAAAACATGAGTTTATTTTCTTTTAAATCATCATCAAATATCAATAACTCAATCAGGACTTACCACAAGCCAAGATCATGTAAATCACACTATTTCATGAACTTGAAGTTTTTGTTAAATCTTGTAGTAACTTACCATGTTATTTAGTAGGTTTAGTTACCCTTAAAAACATGGTTATTTGCTTGTAAATCACTTTATTAAAAGATTTAGTCATTTACAACTTGTAAGATGATTTTTCTAAAAATATTTCTTTTGTATTTTTCTTGTTTCATATGTGTTTATACACTTATTTTTCTAATAAAAATAGTGTAGGTTTAAGTAAAAACCAAGATCTTCTAAAAATCATATTTTAAACTTGGTTCTTATAGAAAAACCATTCATACATCTTAGATCTATAAGTTTACTAGCTTACTTTGTTTATTATTTTCCAAGAAATCCTTTATTCATCAAGTTCATGTTTAATCAAGAAGATGATCATCTTTGTGTAAACACATAATCATCTCCTAATCTTGCTAGATCATGTGTTTAATCACAATCTAGCAAGCTTCATATGAAGATTAATATCATCATCTCTAGTAAACAACTATCAAATATCATTCATGCACCAAACAATATCATTTCAACACTATTTCATCATATTACAAGCTTTATGTTTCAAGATTCATGTTCAAGTCTTTTAGTGTTCTTGTGGTTTCAACTAATTACATATTTTATCCCATCAAAATAGGAGTAAACAAGTGTTAAAAGGATCTTACTACTAGCTTGAAGCTAGGGAAGAAACAAGATGAAGATCGAGTGGATAAAAGCACACAAGAGAGGTCCTTCAAGTTCCGTGAGCACCGAGCCTCCTAAATCACCTTGTATCACCTTGAGATACACTTGGAATGCTTAAAGCTTGAATGAAAATGGGTGGTGTGTGGACAAGGGGGGTCAGCCGAAGCTTTGAGGGAGAGAGGAGATGAAGTTGTGTGGTGTTAAGTGAGATGGTTAAGTGTTTATATAACCCTCTAAGTGCTATTAACCAAAGGATCCATTGTCCCCACAAGTACACACATAATCAAAATGGATCTCATCAAAATCTTAGGTGGATTAGATGGGGATTTAGGAAAGATTGAGTGATCTTGAGTGGGGCCCCTTATGTGAGCCGTAGGCATGAAGGGGGAGGGGGTTATGTGTAATTTTGATGGTAGATGCAAGTAATTAGTGGAGGTTAAGTATAATGTCTAGTGTTTTAAGTGTAGGATGCTTTATGTAATATGTTAGAGTGTTCGGGAGCCATAACTAGCTCCGAAATTAATAAACAATGCTTCTAGTAATATTTTGATGTTCCGGGCATTGTTCGGTTGTTCGGTTAAATACCGATTCGTTAAAGTGCTAAATTGCACCGTTTAGTGTCCTTTAAGTATCCTTTTGTGACGCTTTCAATTCCCGACACTTAGGAAAGTATTCTAGATCAATTTGTCATCTTTTTACATTGTACAATCTTGTTACAATGCTGAATTTTGCTGAATTGTATGAAATTCAGCATTTAAAGTGTGTTTCGGGTGCTTTTTAGTGCGTAATTTAGCTTCCGGATAGTCTATTTGTAAACCCTTATATGTATTCTTGTCGTTGGACCTACACCTAGGCCCTAATTCTTTTGTCTGACTGCTTTCTGCAGATTTGTTGACGCAATGTGTCTTACTGGTGAGTTTACTAGTATTTCTGACGCAACACAATCATAAAGTAATTCTTGTAGTATAAAACGTGCATGAATTCACTTGTATAGTATGTAATCAAACAATGTTGACATTTAAGCACATAATTGCAGTTATTAAGTATTAATTAAAGTGTACGGAAATTACCGGTTGGGTGCCAGTTGTCACAGTCTCCCCCCGTTAAAAGAATTTCGTCCCGAAATTCAGGCTAATCTATCTTTCGCAGGATTTTTCTTGAACAGGTGGGGGTACTTTTCTTTAAACTGGTCTTCACGTTCCCACGTGTACTCGGGTCCGTGCTTAGAGTTCCAACGTATTTTGACAAGTTTGACAGTGCTCCTCCTGGTCTTGTTGACTTTCCAGTCTGTAACCTCAACGGGTTGTTCTGTAAATCGGAGGGTGTCATCAATATGCACTTCATCTGCAGGGATGATCACGTTTTCTTGTGTTGGACTCTTCTTGAGGTTGGATACATGGAACGTATCATGTACTCCATTAAGTTCTTCCGGAAATTCCAACTTGTATGCCACGGTACCAATTCTTTCCAAAATCTTGAATGGTCCGATGTATCGGGGATTCAGCTTCCCATGTTTTCCGAATCTTACTACGCCCTTCCAAGGTGAGACCTTCAACAAAACTTTGTCTCCCACCTCGAATTCTAGCGGTTTTCGTCTTCGATCAGTGTAGATCTTTTGTCGATCTCGAGCTGCCTTAATGCGCTCTTAGATCTGCATAATCTTATCGGTTGTCTCTTGTACAAGTTCGGGACCAACCATACGTTTGTCTCCAGCGTCTGCCCAACATAAGGGCGATCGGCACTTGCGGCCATATAGAGCTTCGAATGGTGCGGCTTTTATGCTTGTATGATAACTGTTATTGTAGGAGAACTCAACTAAAGGTAGATGAGTATCCCAGCTGCCGCCTAGGTCCATGACACATGCGCGAAGCATATCTTCTAATGTTTGTATGGTTCATTCGCTCTGGCCGTTTGTTTGTGGATGGAATGCCGTGCTTAGATCTAGCTGAGATCAAAAGGCTTCCTGAAAGGATTGCCAGATTCTTGAGACAAAGCGTCCATCTCTGTCTGAAATAATTGAGATAGGCACTCCATGACGTGCCACGATTTCTTTCAGGTATAGCTCAGCTAGCTTTTCAGTGCTATCTTTTTCTCGGATCGGTAGGAAGTGCGCAGACTTCGTTAATCGATCGACTATTACCCATATCATATCATGCCCTCTAGGGGTCTTGGGTAATTTTGTTATGAAGTCCATTGAGATTTGCTCCCATTTCCACATGGGAATCTCTGGTTGTTGCAGTAGGCCAGACGGTTTCTGATATTCAGCCTTAACCTTAGCACAGGTTAGGCACTTTCCAACATATATAGCAACATCGCTCTTGAGTCTCGGCTACCAATAGTAGTCTTTCAAGTCTTGATACATTTTGTCTGATCCTGGATGGATCGAGTATCTTGATTTGTGAGCTTCATTAAGTATGACATCTCGAATACCGCCATAGAGCGGAACCCAAATATGCTTCTTAAAGTATAAGGTTCCCTCTTCATTTGGCACCATATATTTCAACATACCCCAGAGGTATTCAGCTTTACGGTTTTCCATCTTAAGGGCTTCTTGTTGTGCGTCACGAATACGTGCAGTGAGGTTCGTTTGAATAGTCATTTCCAAGGCTCGAACCCTTAGGGTCTTAACCCGTTCTTTTCGACTTAGCGCGTCTGCTACAACATTTGCCTTTCCAGGAAGGTACTTAATCTCACAGTCATAATCGTTCAGCAATTCGACCCATCGTCGTTGTTGGTGCATGCGTATGTCGACTTCATCTTGTATCGAGTCTTGTATATGTATAGATAAATCAGAGCACGCAAAACGAGAAAATAGGTTATCTGGCAAGTTCAAACGAAATTACATGGGTAATTCCGTTTGAAATGGATCAGGGATTTCAAACGAAATTAGCTTTGCTAATTTCGCTTGAAATTGTAATCTCGTTTGAACCTGTAATTCCGCATGAATCTGATTCCGTTTGAGCATGTTCAAACAGAATTAGGAAGTCTATAAATAGGTGCTAGGTGGTTTCATTTGAAATGGAATTAGGTTGAGGTTTTCCGACGGCGAAGCTCTGTCGAAGTGTCTACAGATCTGTAATTGCTCAGATATCAATCAAAAGACAGTTATAAGTGAATATCTTGCTGAATTACACACAATATGTCTGTTGGCGCCTTTCATATTGTCTAGAACGCCTCTGAACGACTCGTTTCGGGTCCGTACACTATCCTATATGTGGTATCAGAGCTCAGGAGGAGGAGTTCTGCCAATTTCAACCTGATTTCATCTCATTCTCTTACTTCTACACCTTCTTTACTAAATTGAACAACTTTTCACGGTCAAAATGATCTAAATTTCTCACATCATAAGCGAAATAGTATATTAACAAATCCTTGAGAAAATTGGACTTTAATTCAATCTAAAACTGATTAAAATTGTAATTCCGTTTGAAAAGTTAGAGCGAAATGATGACATCAACGTAATTCCGTTTGAATTTGCACCTAATTTCGCTTGAAAGTTGATATTCAGTTTGAAAGTTTGAAACGAAATTAGTGATTCCGCTTCAAATTGTAATTCCGTTTGAGAATTCCGCTTCAGTGTGCTATTTCGCTTGAAATTTCAAACGAAATCAGTCAGTCCGTTTGAAATAGGTAATTTCGTTTGAAATTCTAAACCTGCTTGAATCTTAATTCCGTTTGAAGTTTGTGTGCAGGTTAATCTCGTTTGAAGGGGTGATTTCATTTGAAGGATATAATTTCGTTTGAAAGTGACTGTTGTGAAAAACTTGTTACCAAATCATGAGTGAAGAATTTTACAACGCATTTGCCACATCCCCGACTACTCCGGCTGTCATTGCTCAAAACATGAACTTGGAAAATGAGACAGGAACTATGCAAAAACCCCCGAAGCTAATGAGCATTGAGGAGTATTACGGTTGGAAAGATCGGTTTGAAAACTGGGTTCAAGCTAATCATTTGAGATCTTGGGAGTGTATTTTGAAAAAATATGTACTACCACGTACTGATCTGCAAGTTGAGAAAACAATCTCTGAATTCAATGACAAAGAACGAGACATGTACAAAGCTGAAAAGATGATGATTAGTCTACTTCAGCAAGCTATTAAAGAAGACATCTTTGTATTACTTCAACATGACAAAACTTCAAAATCAATTCGGGATGCTCTTAAAATCAAATTTGAGGGAAGTGAGAAGATGATTAGGAGTAAAAAGGCACTGCTTAAGAAAGAATTTGATCTTTTCACAAGTTTGCCAGGGGAAGATACAAAGAAATTGATTGAAAGATATTGCCACTTAGTGCGTTCTATGTCGTTGTTAAGCATAACCAAAGAACGAGAGGAATGGGTCGACAAATTAGCTGATGCTTTACCTCAGAAAGAGTGGTGTACATTTTTTATGATATTAAAAAATACAGTAGAATATGATGGTTTGACGATTTCTCAGTTCATTGAGAAGATTGGGGGTCAAGATCTTGAACAGCAAAAGATTGCGAGGATGAATAATCCGAGTGGTCAACAAGATGTGAAAATGTATTACAAAGGCAATGTTCAAGAGGCTGAAATGAGTCCGAAGATTCAAACTGCTTTTAGTGCTGGAGACTTATCTGGAACTGTTGAACAAAGTCCAAATAGCAGCAGTGGTTTTTCTTCATATCCGAGGGTTAATCCAAAGAGTTCAACTTCAAGTATTCATTCTCAAAGTTCAAAAAGTGGGAATGGTTGTGTGATACAGTGCAATATTGCATTGAATCTTCCGGATGGTCAAAGTTTTTCTGAAGAAATTGCAAAAGATCACATGGCGTTACTTGCAACTTTGTTACAATCCTATGAAGGTTTGGTTGCAGGGAGGATCGGAAATCCTATGCTGACGAAAGAGGATTACGATCAGATAGACGCTGAAGAGATGGAGCTCATGGACATCAAATGGTGTTTAGCTAGTGTCTTGAGAAGAGTTGAAAAGTTCAAAATGATTACAGGAAGAAATGATTTTTTGGATGCACATGTGTCTACTTTGGGTTTTGATAAATCTCAAGTTACTTGTATTCGATGCAGGGAGAAAGGTCATTTCAAGAGAGAATGCAAAAATCAAGAGGCTAGTGGAGTAAAGAATCCTTTTGGAAAATATGATTACTATCGGAAAGCCATATATCAACAAGTTGCTCATCAACCATATCAACAAAAAGAATCACAAACTGCTCATGGGAAAATGATCGAAGATGAAAATAAGAAAGCTTATTATGGTATCATTGATCAAGATGATGAAAAGGTGGCAGCAGGTTTTAGCTGGGACAAATACATTCCACCTGATTCAAAAGTTGTTGCTCTCATTGCACAGATAGTTCAAGAGCCTGATCTAATGACAGAATGGATGAAAGCGTTTGACACTAAAGAGAAAAGTCAAGAAGAAGAGTCTGTTTCATCCAATGAAAGTTCAGAAGAAGCAACTATTTTTGATCAAACACCATCTGATTCTTGTTCTTCAGATGATAGTTCTGAAAAGACAATAAGTTTTGATCAAACTCCAACTGACAACAGTAGTGATGATGAGGAAGAAATGCATATTAATATTGCAAAAACTCATTTATCTCCTGAAAGTTTTCAATTTTATTTTGCAGATCGCTTGGAGAAGTTGAAGAAGAAACGAGCAGCAAAAGAGTTGAAAAAGGTGAAGGTTGATGGTGTTGCTAAGACAATGAAGAATGAACAAAGTAAGGAAGATGAGAAGGTGATTGAGATTGAGAAAGTTGTTGAAGTGGAGAAAATAATCGAAGTTGAAAAGATTGTTGAGATTATCAAGCCATGTGAAAAATGCTTGGAATCTTGTAAGAAATGTGAAGAAAAAGATATGAAGTTAGTTGAGCAAGATAAGATGAAAGAACAATTACTGTTTAATCTCAATTATGTAAAAGAGTCATATGACGTTTTGAACAGAACGGTAACTGGTCTGCAAAAGACTAATTCTGAAAGAGAAGATGCACTGACAATGTTGAATGTTGTGCTGATGTCGAAGCAGAAAGCCATTAATTTCTACATTGAAGAAAATGCGAAATGGAAGCAAGAGTTGGAGACAAAAAAGATTGAGAATGAGAGAATCAGACGTTTATTACAGAGTTATTCTAGTTCTGATTATCTCATTGATCGAATTTATCCAACTGTTGCAGGTTTTGAAGCATTTCAAGAAGATGATAAGCCAAAGAAGAAGGATACTGGTAAGAAACAGAGTGTTAGTTATAACAAGTGTCCGCCTCCGATTTGGGAAGGGTATTCTCCTAGAAAACTGAATGAGGAGCAGGTCAAAAAGGCTGTCAATATAGAGTTAAAATCTGAAACAACTGACGAGTTACCAGAAAATATTGACGTCACATTCACATCGTCTGACACTGATCATGAGTCTGAGTTAATAAAAAAGATGGTCGATCAGGTGTTGGAAACAGATGAGGAGTCGGAGTCAAAGTCTAAGTCTGAAAGTCCGAGATCATCATCTGTCAACAGTCAAAAGTCGTCGGTTAAACGGGTGTACAATAAAGAATTCCTGTTATCAAAATCTAATTTGAAGGATGAAACATTCGAAGTTGCATACACTTTGAATGATTCTGACAAATTATATTCTGATAAAGAATTTCCAATAAGAAGTGTTAATTTTGAAATGATCAAAAAGGTTTTCAAACTAACAGAAATCAATATTTCTGAAATAAAAGATGTAAATCTTACTGAAAAACCTAAAAAATACACTTCAAGAGTTCAACAACGGTTAAACAAGAAAAAATGTTACAGTTCTGGTTCTGGTTTTCAAAAGAAACCTAACCATAACGGTAATTTCAAAAAGAAAGGTCTTGGTTTTATTCCACCTGAAAATTATAATCATGAAAAAACTTCTAAAACAAATACAAAATTTGTTTCAGGGACAAGCTGTGAAGAGGAATCAAAAAGCTCATTCTGGAAGCAATCAAACAGAGAATTCCTTGCCAAGAAGCAAAAGAATGTGAAGAATGGAGCTAATCAAAGAAAGGAGACAAGAACCTGTTACAAATGCAATGAACTTGGTTACATTGCATGAAACTGTTCTCAAGCAACAAAAACAAAACAGGAAGTCTCTAAAAAACTCAAAGAAAAAGTTGTTGAGAAAAATGAACCACCAACTGAAAAATTCAAAATTTTTGAAAATTCAACATATGAAGTTGGTGAGTGTTCAAAGACTTATTTTTATAAAAAGAGAGCTAAGAATGACAATCAAATGTGGGTTGTTAAAAAGTTTGATGCGAAATCTGGCAATGAATCTGATTCCACAAAGTCAGAGGAGCCACAGGTTGAAGTAAAAGAAGAAAACTCAGTGCCTCCAATGGATGATGTTCATTTTCCACCATTGAGGGCTGAGAATTTTAAAACAAAAGTTGGGAAGGTAGAGATCTCAAATCAATTCTATTCTGAGAAGAAAGAATTTGATGTTGAGAAAGTGTTTAATGGAAATGTTAAAAAGATTTTTGGGAAAATGCTCGAGGGAAAGGCTAAAGGGGTTAAAGAATTTTACGAATCAAAGAAGGCAACTTACAGCCCAACCCCAAGTGAAGTTGAGGAAGAAACATCCAAGTTTAGTCAGACTTGGATGGCAGTTTTTCATAAGTAAAAATCCTGACTTGCCGGAGCTCCCAAGTTGGTAATCGTGGAGCAGGTATCGGCATCTTTCTTGAGAAATTCACAGGTTGGTAACTGTGATATTTCGACTTACAAGTGGTAAATCAGGGACATTAAGTTGTACTTGATTTTCTACAAGTGATATTGTTGATAAAATCTAAAATTGTTAAATTTTTCAAGTGATTTTGAGAAAAATAATGTGATGAACCCCTAACCTACAAGTGGTAAAATAAATCAACAAAACTTATTTTCCGGAAAAATCATTTTGGTTAAAACAAACTTAAGTGTTTTGAAATCATAATGAGAAAATAGTTTGTTGTAAGGGGGAGTTCTGATTGTTTATGCCAAGTGGATGGCGATTTGAAGTGATTCGATATCAGTTGTCACTTTACTTGTATAGTTTGTTTTCAAATTTCCTTAAATGTGTTTGAATTCTAGGGGGAGTAAGAATTTTCAGAAAATCCAAAAACATTAGAAAATTTGAAAATGTCAAAAACATGATAAAATTCAAAAATGAGTTTTGGTGTCGAAAAGGGGAAATGATAGTACATCAGTAGACAGTTACAGTATGCTAAAGAAATGTAATGTTTAAATAGCGTTAAACGGTCTCACTGATGATATGCCGATAGGTTATTACACATTTAGTAAGCTTTTTCGAGATATAAACTTAAATTCAAACTTGCTTATTTCGTGGGGAACACGACTTGGATATATAGGTAACCCCTGAATTTTCGTTTGAAGGATCCCTCTTTCTGAGATACTAGGTCTTTATGCTCAGTGATATCTGGGGTATTATCCCGGGACTTCTGATTTTGCAGAAGCAATGGCCTAGTCCCCGGAGAATACTTTACGCTTGCTTGAAATAAAAGACTGCCCCCAGCTTAAAAAATGATAAAACATTGAAAAATGCAAATCATGTGCTGTTGTAAAAAAGAACCTCTAAAGGGGACCCACCAAAAGTCGAAGCCGTCATCTTTCTGCTGAACGGAAGTTCTGACCAGAGCTCTCACGGTTCTTCGAATTTAACCCCTTACAGATATCATCTGTGGTATACTCACCTGTAAGACTGAATATTGAGATCTGGATACGGGAGTATATTCAAGAGGTGGGACACATGAATGAGTTTAAGTCCTTAATTCACCTAATTCATATCCTGAATCAGTTGAAATTTGTGTGAAAATTTAAGTGGATCAGTATATCGGCAATCTAAGTGAATTGTTTAATTCTTAATGTGTAACTAAGCTCAACGGTACTTGTGACTTGTCAAAAACTGATATGATCCTCTTACACAAACTCACAAAAATATTGTCTGTATATATTTCTGTATTGTATTTCATTTCATTCAAAAATACAAAAAGATTTTCAGTGTGTTTTAGCATAAATTTTGAAAAATTCAAAAAGATTTTCGACAACTGATGTTGGAGAGCTGAGTTTCAAAATTCCAAGTGCTAAACATGATGAGCATTTTGTGAAGGGGAGTCTGTGTTCTAAATAAGAAAATATTTTGAATACGTGTCTTCTAGTGGTTCATCAGAAATTATCATTGATAAATCATTCTGGTTGAATTTGAGAGGGAGTCTGGATATATAAATTTGTCATATTTTTAAAATTTGTGAAAATTTACTTTTGGGTAGAGGATGTGCAGGATAGCCTGGATTCTGAGTTTGAATATAAAGCCAGGTCACGATCCTGATCCTGTGAAAGACAGATTGCGATCAACATCCGAGGAAAGATTATTTGTTCGAGGGGAGTATGTTGGCGCTGATGAAGAAAAGAGAGAGATTTGAGGATGCCTTACAGTGTCAGATACTTCAGAGAGAGATCAGACTGATAAAGACTGAAGACGTTGAAGACTCGACACTTAAGACTCGTCAAGATTCGAGGGGGAGTCTGTTGGTGCATGCATCTGTCGACTTCGTCTTGTATTGAGTCTTGTATATGTATAGACAAATCAGAGCACGCAAAACGAGAAAATAAGTTATCTGGCAAGTTCAAATGAAATTACATGGGTAATTCCATTTGAAATGGATTAGGGATTTCAAACGAAATTAGCTTTGCTAATTTCGCTTGAAACTGTAATCTCGTTTGAACCTGTAATTCCACATGAATCTAATTCCGTTTAAGCATGTTCAAACGGAATTAGGAAGTCTATAAATAGGTGCTAGGTCGTTTCATTTGAAACGGAATTAGGTTGAGGTTTTCCGACGGCGAAGCTCTGTCGAAGTGTCTACAGATCTGTAATTGCTCAGATATCAATCAAAAGACAGTTATAAGTGAATATCTTACTGAATTAGACACAATATGTCTGTTTCCGCCTTTCATATTGTGTGGACGCCTCTGAACGACTCGTTTCGGGTCCGTACACGATCCTACAGTCGTTGACGCATGTTTAATTCCTTCTGATCAAATATGTGTTGTAGACTTTTGTGATCTGTGAAGATTGTACATCGAGTACCATATAAATAGTGTCGGCAGATCTTCAAGGCGAATACCACCGCGCCGAGTTCCAAGTCATGAGTGGTATAGTTTCTTTCATGTACCTTCAATTGTCTTGAAGCATAAGCGATGACTTTCTGGCGTTGCATGAGCACGCAACCCAAACCTTGTCGTGAAGCGTCGCAGTATACCACGAAGTCTTCAGTGCCTTCAGGTAATGATAGTATTGGTGCATCGCATAGCTTATTTTTAAGTAGCTGGAAGGCTTCTTCCTGCTTGTCACCCCAGTCGTACTTCTTGTCTACAACATGTGCCAGGAAAGCGACGCATCCTTTCCTTAAGCACTTCTGTGCCTTCATACAACTGATGATTCGCAGAGGCGCGTCTCGTTTCTCTCCATGCACGTTGAGAGTTTCATCATTCGCCAAAGGGATGCGAATGATTTTCTCATGACAAATAACTTCAGCTTTGTTCTTGGACAACCAGTCCATTCCGACCACTACATCGAAGCTACCCAATTGAATAGGTAAGAGATTGATGCTAAATATTCGTTCACCAAGTTCTAATGTGCAACCTCTAACAACTTCGCCCGATTCAACGAGTTTACCATTGGCTAGTTCTATGGAATAAGGAATATCTAATCTACTAGATTCTATCCCAAGCATACGTTTAAATTCCACAGACATGAAGCTATAGTCGGCACCAATGTCAAATAATATGGATGCAAAGTGGTTGTTAACGAGAAACGTACCGGTGACCACATTAGGGTCCTCGCGTGCGTTCCTTGCTCCAATCACAAATGCTCGTGCCTGAGCGTTGTTTCCCTTTGGGTAGTCTTTCATGAAATGATCCTTGCTTCCACAACTGAAGCATCCTTGGTTCTGCCCATTTCCGTTGCCATTCCTGTTACCAGCACCATTTCCATTTCCACCATTTCTATTACCGGCACCGTTGCGGTTTCCATTCCCGTTCTTTCCTTTACCCCAACAATCCTCAGTATGGTGACCCAGTTTTCCACACTTGTCACATTTTGGGATGCAACAAACTCCTTCGTGATGACGCTTGCAATTGTTGCAAATGGGCAGAGTACCCATGTACCTTTTGGCAGGAGCGTCATTCATGGTTGCAAGAGTTTTCGCCTCCTGAGGCGGGTTAGTGTCACGCTTCTTGTTGGAACCCTTGTTGTTACGTGTCACTTGATTCAGGTTCGCATGCTTCCTTTTCTTGTCACCAGACGACTCAGCATACGTCTCGGTCTTTTCAGTAGGGTTCAGCGATAACTTCTTCATTCGAACAGCATCATCGGTAAGGCTGACAGCCAGAGTTACAGCCTCAGTGATTGTTGCGGGTTTGGCCGAAGTTACCATGCTGCGGAATTCTGAGGCCAATCCCCAAATGTAGCGTTCAACGTGCTTAAATTCAGGAGTCACCATGTAGGGGATCACTCTCAACAAATCGTGGAACCTTCGAGTATACCCAGCAATGTCAGCACATTCCATGGTCAAGTGTCAAAACTCAGTCTCCAACCTTTGGAGTTCGGCACGAGAGCAATACTTCTCTCTCATTTTCTCCTTCAGTTCATCCCAAGACATGCCATACGCGGCATCATCACCCAGAGTTTGGACTTGTAAATTCCACCAAGTCAGAGCTTCTTCGACAAACAACCCAGTAGCAAAAGTGACTTGCTGGTCCGCGGTACACTTGCTCATACAGATAGTAGCATCAGTCTTCTCCGTCCAGCGTACAAACGCCACTGCACCTCCAGTGCCATCGTAGTTCAGCGGTTTGCAGTCGAGAAACTGCTTGAAAGTGCAGCCCTGAGCTGCGTTTCCTCCAGATGAATCTCCATTCCCATTGCGTTTTGCATTGCTTGGTCCTCCACTTTGTTCTGTACGGTTTGCCTCGTACTGGGCAATAGCTGCGGAGATCCTTTCCTCCAGTAGAGCGTCCAGCTCTTCAGCAGTCCTTGGCAGTGGGGGAGGAGGAGGTTGATCATGAGCGTTCACAGCTCTTTTGGGTGCCATGTTCTGAAAGAACACAACACAATAGGGTTAGACATTTGTTTGATATCGTCATGCGAGACAGTAGTAGTATATATATACAGGCATATACCACATAAGTGACACCAAACAATCCGCCAAACGTATCAATTCATACAGCAACAAGCATGCATAAATAGATCAATAATGTTGTGTCATAAGATATTCACATTGGCGGTCCATGTCTTTATACCCTAAGTCATTACTCCAAAAGAGTATTTGGGGAAAGGGTGTTCACTTTTAACCCTTTTCTTGTACTGGGGGAATCTATACGTGACAAGACTTGCTGTGGTTTCTATGCACTGAATTCCATAATTATGTATGCATCCATAATTACGTAACTCCTTGCACAGTCCGCACAGTTCGTTTCATCCTCGTATTTCTTCCTTCAGTTAGGTCACTGTTTTCAGGTAAAGTCACGTATACCTGTGACATTCTACTTCTAGTATATGTATGTTTTGGTCAAAAATTACCGAAGCAATTAAGTGATCAAATTAGTAATGTGAGGTAGTGTGCTAGAAAGTGTATAGAAAATATGCTTGTTGAGTTATTTAGAAAATCAGTATTCAGGATACGGCTCAGGATATTGAGCTGTATCTATGATCAAACTATGAGCAAAAGTAAAGTAAATGACACGAGATGTACGAGGAAAGCCCTTGATCAATCTAGATCGCCGGCATAAAACCTCGGGAGCTGACAATCGCAGCTGCCTTGTTCTTCTTATTACTTCAAACGTCAGGATACAGTGCAGGATATAGACCAGATCGCTAAGTGTTACAATGCCTTTGTATGAAAGTGAGAATTGCTCGAGAGCAAGTGTTAGAGTGGAGCGAGTGTGAATGTGATGTCCTATTTGATCTGGTATACCCACCTATTTATAGTAATGAATTACAAACAATAATCCCTACAAATATGGGGTACTCCGAATATTCCATTGTGAACGTTATTGACCGAGTAATATGGCTTCAACGTCATCATTTGAACGACTTGGACCGAGTCTTCCGCGGAATGAGTCTTATGAACGTTGCCAGCTTCTAACCCACGTACCTGCACATAATCCATTAGTAATCCTGAGGATACCATTCAGGATGTTACCAATATCCTGAACCAGCATCCCGGATGTAAACAGATACTACATAACCAAGATATAAACCAAGATATTTTCCAGGATATAGGGGTTCAGAATTTCACCCATAACCATTGTCCCCAAAAATGTTACCGTTTGATATCCTGCACTAACGGTTACATTTTTCACGGTGGCCGAGGTAATTAAGAGATAAGACTATTGATGTGACAGCTTTCAACCACCCGGCCTATATTTACTCATCATGCCCTATATCTTCTCATCCTCATCTCCTTTTTTTAACCACAATCGACAAGGAAAAAGGTAATATTCTCTCCCTCATCTTCATATTCATCTTTTATCTTTCTCCGGCGAGAATTCAGGCGACCAAATGCCTAGGCAAACAAGGTCCAGTTCAGGCGACTCGGCTCCCACATTCATCCAACAGAATCTTCTCCAAGAACCGGAGAATGAGACATGCACCTTTGACAGTGCCCACCTGTCAGCCTTGAAATCCTCCGGTATCTTTCCGGAAGGAACTATATTCCGACCCTTTGATAGAGAAATCCGGTCAGATATGGTTTCCAACGAGTGGATATGTTTCAATGCCTTCCCCTTTACCTTAGGGTTACGATTCCCCTTTCCGGACTTCATCACCGAGTTCTTTAATATCACCAAAATTTCTTTCAGCCAAACCATGCCAATGCTCTGGTGTGTTTTGTCTGTTCTTGACCAAATCAAGAGAAACCACATACCTGCCCTTTCCGTCCATGATCTCCCTTTAGCCTACAAGCTTAGATGCCATGGCTCATCTAGATTCCTATTTTATTCTACTTCCGGTGACCCATTGATACTTCGTGCCACCAGGAACGAGGATGGTTGGCAATCCAAGTTTTTCTTTGTAAAAAGGGATTCAATCCCTGGTGGAACGGATTATCCGATGAGATGGTTGAGAAAGGGTAGGACTTAGGGTTTAAGAATGATCCTGTCTCTTATTCTGTCTCATATCCTGAGCTAATGAATTTCATTTTCTCTGTTTGTGTATGCAGCTGATTTCAGGAAGATCGCACCTCCCCTTGCTGATTCTCAAAAAAGAATAGACGCCATCAGACTGCTTTCAGAAACAGAGAGAAGCTTTAATCCATCTCCACCAACTCCAAGCCCTCTTTCAAGCGCAAACATGTCTGGTAAGAATCCTGCAAGATATCCTGTACACACATGTTTTTATTTGATATTCTTAGGAGAGATTCAGAATTTTACTCCCTGTGTGCAGATTCCAGCAAAGTTCCAGTCTATCTAGACCTTGATGAACTCGACAGCTATCCAACTCCAGCCACAGTCAAGAAGGAGACTCCTGCTGCTACTAGCTCCAAGCCACTCCCGGCTCCCAAGGCCAATCCAAGAACCCGTGCTTCCACAGCGAAAAAGAGGAAGGGTCTTGAAGTCAGCGCTCCAGGCTCAGAAGGGTTCTCCTATGACGAACTCAGCTTCTCTGATTCCTTAGAGCCAATGACATCCTTCCTTAACAATGTAATATCCTGACTCATATCCTTCATGTATATCCTGCACATATATCATGCACGTATATCCTAACAGGATATCCTGGTTGGATATCTTGGTCAACATATATTCTAACTTTATACCTGTAATTGATGTGCAGGGCCTCCAGCATTTGCTCCACTTGTACAATGACGCTTGTGGTACTGTGGCACTTCATGAAGCCAGGATCAAACAGCTCGAAAGCACCGTTGCTGACCAAGGTGCCATTGCTGAAGCGAAGACCCGGCACTACGAAAGCCTGCTGAAGAAGGTCACCCAAGACGCTGAGGTCAAACTCGCCACCGTTCAAATGGATCATGATCAAGCCTTGGTCAATTTCCGGGAGGGAATCAAGGCTTCTACTATCGTCTCCCTGCTACAAGCACGCATCAAGATGGCCTACGAGGCCAAGGAGACGGGCCTTGTTTGTCCATCTTGGCTAGTTGAATCCTGGGTGGCCAAACTAAAGGAGCTCGGAGGCAAAGCTGTGCCACTTCCTGTTGAGGCTGGTGAGTCTTCTAAGTCAGCAGAGGTGGTGGTCCAGGCTGGAGACAAGAAGGATGCTGGAGCTGATGCTGGGATGGATACTGGTGAGGATGTTGCTCAGGATGCTGGTCAGGATGCTGGTGCTGAGAAGTCTGAGAAGGTTGAAGGAGATGCCGCTGTGTGAGGGCATTTAGGTGGGCGATGACGAATATACGTGCCAAGGCCAGAGCCCACCTTTTTGAATTTGAATGTTGGTTTGTAGTCCCTTAAACAATTTACTTTTCTGCACTTGAACAATTTACATTTCCTGCATGCTTTTGTGAACAATACAACAGTTGGAGGTGGATGGGTCTCGGTTTGAGATGAAACCTTCAACTGTTGGGTAAATATGGTAAGAAACTATTAGTGCTCTTAGTGGATGGGCCTTGTTTTGAGGTGAAACTAAGAGCACATCTTTTGGTATGTTAATAATATAACTTCTCTTTTGACTTTATTATTGTTGTCATTGCTATGAAAATCGTATTTGTGAAAACTGTTTGGTTTGTACATTTTTAGGAATATATATTATAGATGTATCCTGGAAGGTATCCTGAAAGATATCTTGATAAGGATACAACCTATAAATTGTCCAAATAAAAAGGAGAGATCATACCAGAGATTCTTACGGAACCAATTTTAATCCTCCATTATAAGTTTTGTCCCCAGTGCATACTTATGAACTTGGATCCATCCTTTGAACAGTATAATGTATGTCCCCTGTGTTTGACACAAAAACGCAAATGCATTTATACCTTGACTTAAATAAATTCCGAATACCCTGGGGCAAAACCCATGATATCCTGAAATGAATCCTTAGCATACTTGGGATAAACCTTTAATACCCTAGGGATAAACCCTGATATCTGGGGATAAACCCTAAATTTCATGCGCTACAGGCGAGAGTGTACAAACTCCAATTCTTAGAAAGGTGAAAACCTTTAAACCTTTGAGAGTATGAAAATACTCTTTCGTGAGAGAGGGTGATCAATCCTCATATACCTTTAGGATCCAGGATATAGCCAACAGTAACGAAATTGTCAGCCACTTTTACATGAACTGGTCCCGCTACCTTGAACTATACCAGATAACTTACGCTCCAGGCGAGGTGTTTAAACCCAATTCGTAAGAAAGGTGAATACCTTTAAACCTTTGAAGGGACCAGGATCCCTTAAACGTGAGAGAGGGGGCCAATCCTCTAATCTTTCGACTTATCCTGAGTATATATCCTGGAGCTATATCCTGAAACATATCCTGCAAAACAATTGTAAACTAAGGTGGGTGTTAGCTTGGCTAACACCCCTCCGATGCTTAAGTCAGTATTGGGTTCAAGATAACAAACAAATATATTTAAAATAGAATACATACCATTCCGAGATAGAAAATAAATTCTACTCTTACTTGAAATAGAGCTTTAAATGTATTGCATTCCAGGATCTTGGTAGCATATCCCCTTGCATATTTTTGAGTCGATATGCTCCTTTCCCTGCTTCTGACTCGACTTCATAAGGTCCTTCCCATTTTGGAGCTAGCTTGCCATCGGCAGGATTAGTGGTATTTTGAAAAGCCTTCTTTAACACCCAATCACCAACTCGAAATCTTCTAGTCCTTATATTCTTATTATATGCTCTGGATATTCTTTGTTGATATGCTGCCATCCTTAGCCTTGCTGCATCTCTTTTTTCGTCTATAGTATCCAAATTCTGACATAAGACTTCAGGATTCTGTTCAGGATCCTGCAGCATAGATCTTGCAGTAGGTATCGTCATTTCTGTTGGAATCATCGCCTCCGCTCCAAATACCAAGGAAAACGGGGTTTGGCCGGTTGCATTCTTTACTGTTGTCCTATCAGCCCACAAAACAAAGGGTAACTCTTCCGCCCATCTTCCGTTTTTGGCTCCAAGTCTCTTCTTTAAGTTATTGACTATTATCTTGTTTAAAGATTCAGCTTGTCCATTCGCTTGAGGATGTACTGGAGTAGATGTGATCATTTTAATTCCCCAACTTTTACAAAAGTCAGTAGTCCTTTTTCTTATAAAATGGGACCCATTATCACAAATGATCTCAGCTGGCACCCCAAACCTAGTCAGGATATTCCTCTTTATGAAGGATACTACTTCTTGGTCTCTAACTTGGACAAATGCTTCAGCCTCAACCCACTTGGAGAAATAATCCGTCATAGCTAACATAAAGACTTTTCCTCCCGGAGCTTTTGGTAATTTCCCTACTATATCCATCCCCCACTTCATGAATGGCCAAGGGGAAACTATAGGATATAATGGTTCAGCTGGTTGATGTAGTATGTTACTATGTCTTTGACATGCATCACATCTTCGAGCATATTCTGCAGCATCTTTCCTCATCGTTGGCCAATAATATCCTGTCCTTAATACTTTCGAGAACAATGATCTGCCCCCGGTGTGATTACCACAATCCCCTTCATGTATATCCTGAAGTACTTCTTTGGCTTCAGGATCCTCCAAGCATCTTAAATACGATCCTGCAAGAGATTTCTTGTATAAAACGTTATTTATAATAGTGAATCGTGATACCTTCATCCTAAACGCCTTAGGATTTTCATTTCCGGGGATGTGTCCTTCTTTGAGATATTTCACAATTGGAGCCGTCCAGGATTTAGGATCCTGTTTAGGATATTCCGCTCCAGGATCCTGAATACCCGCTACTTCTTTATCCTGAGGATTCGTTGCAGGATATAAAACATGTAATACTGGTATTTGGGTCCCTTCCGGTATCCTGATTGATGATCCCAGATTTGCTAAGGCATCCGCTTCAGCATTATCCTCCCTTGGTACCTGTTCAAGTGTAAAAACATCGAAATATCCTGCTAATTTTTTAAGAATATCGAGGTATTCGATTAACTTCTCACCCTTAACTGCATAGGATCCATTAAAATGGTTAGTAATTAACAATGAGTCAACATATACTTGTAAATTTTTGATACTCATGCTCTTAGCCAACTCTAATCCTGCAATTAAAGCCTCATACTCTGCTTCATTATTAGTAGCAGGAAATTCACACCTAATAGCCTGGGGTAATATGTCCCCCTGTGGCGATTTTAGTAGTATTCCTAATCCTACTCCTCTTATATTAGATGCACCATCAGTATATAATGTCCAGGATCCTGAGGATTCTCCTAACTGTTGAACTTCTAAGTCTACCTCATCCTGAATGTCACTACTAAAATCAGCCACAAAGTCAGCTAAAGCCTGAGACTTTATGGCATTCCTAGGTTCATATACTAAATCATAAGCACTCAACTTTACCGACCACTTAGCCATCCTACCTGACATTTCTGGTTTCCTACGTACATTTTTAACAGGATAATTTGTTTTAACATGAATCCTATGTGTCTCAAAGTAATGTCTAAGTTTCGTTGATGCCATGACTAATGCTAGTATCAATTTTTCTAAATGAGAATATCTAGTTTCAGCATCTAACAAGCTTTTACTAACATAATAAACAGGATATTGCTGACCTTCATGGTCCTTTACAAGGACGGCACTTACAGCATTCCCTGATACCGCGAGGTATAGGGATAATGGTTCACCATTCTCGGGCTTCATCAGTAGAGGTGCGGTTGAAAGATATTGCTTTAAATCCTGTAGGGCCGCTTCATGCTTCTCACCCCATTCGAATTTCTTGTTCTTCTTCAGGATATCATAAAAGTCTTTGCATTTTTCTGAGGATCTTGAGATAAATCTATTTAATGCTGCCACTCGCCCTGTTAGTCGTTGAACATCCTTCATATTTGAGGGCGACTTAATATCCAAGATTGCTTTAATCTGCTCCGGGCTTGCTTCTATTCCTCTTTTGGTCACCATATATCCTAGGAATTTTCCTGCCCCTACTCCAAAATGGCACTTAGCAGGATTCAGCTTCATGTTATACTGATCCAGGATATCAAACGCTCCTTTAATATCCTGGAGGTGATCCTGAGCTTTCTTTGACTTTACCAACATATCGTCGATGTACACCTCCATGGTGTCCCCCAGTTTGTCTTTGAACATCATGTTTACCAATCTTTGGTATGTTGCACCTGCATTTTTCAAACCAAAAGGCATAGCTGTATAACAATAAATACATGTTGGTGTCATGTTGGCAGTATCCTCCTAGTCAGAAGGCTCCATTTGGATCTGTTGAAATCCTGAGGATGCGTCCATGAAGGTCAGCATTTCATGCCCGGCAGTGGCATCTACCATTGCATCAATGTGGGGAAGAGGAAATGGGTCTTTAGGACAAGCTTTGTTCAAGTCTGTGTAGTCTACACACACTCTCCATTTCCCATTTTTCTTCTGTACCACGACCACGTTTGCTAGCCACCTTGGGAACTTAACTTCTCTGATCATCCTAAACTTCAATAATCTCTCAACTTCCTCTTGAATAATCGTATTCCGCTCAGGAGCAAACTTCCTTCTTTTTTGCTGAACAGGCTTGAATGATTTATCAATTCCAAGCTTGTGAGTGATGACGTCTTTGGATATGCCTGTCATATCCTCATGCTTCCATGCAAACGTTGACATCCTGCATTTCAAAAAGTTAATTAACTGTTCTTCAATATCCTGAGGGATATTGGTTCCTACGAGCACCGAAATATCAGGGTTATCCTGGTCCAAGATAATTTTCTTTACATCCTGCTCCGGATCCTCCATGATATCATGGGCCCGCGTCTTTAATTGTTATGCCGCACTAGGCTTAGTTGAGGATTTCATCGAGGATGAGTAGCATTCTTTCGCCTCCTGCTGATCACTATCAACTTTGACAACACCCCAAGGGGTAGGTATCTTGATGCATTGGTGATATGTTGATGGCACCGCTTTCATATCGTGAATCCACGGTCTTCCCAGTATGATGTTATAGCAGGATAGAGAATCCAGCACACAGAAACGTTGTATCGAGTTGACTCCTTCAACGTACACTGGCAACTTTATCTCTCCCACCGTGTTTCTAGCCTCTCCACTGAACCCAACAAGCACGGTAGACTTTGAAGTGATATCCATTGGAGATACATTCGTTCTTTTCAGCGTCTCTAGTTGGATTATGTTGACGGAGCTGCCATTATCAACCAATATCCTGCGTACAAAATGGTTAGCCACATATAAAGTTATTACCAGAGCATCATGGTGAGGATCCTGGACAGTATCCCTGTCATCAGCATCAAATGTGATCACTTTGTCAGTTGTGAGGGTAGTCATCCTGACAGGTTTATCTCCCCTTTCGGCCTTAGCTTCTTTTGCATGTCTCTTTGCTGCCGAATACGAAGTCCCGCAAATGTCGGATCCTCCCGAAATGAAGTTGATTATCTTGGCATCCGCGGGAGGTGATGCTGCTCGCTCAGGATCCTTCTCAGTATCCTGACTCTTATTCTTCTTTCTTCCTAAGAGATCTTTCAAATATCCCTTGCTTAGAAGATAGCTTATTTCTTTCCTTAGAGCGATGCAATCCTCAGTCATATGTCCAAAATCTTCGTGGAAAGCACACCATTTTGATTTGTCTTTCCAATCGGCTTTTTGTTGACTCTTTCGAGGCCATCTAGCCTTGTCTCCTAGACCCTGCATGGCATACATCAATTCAGGAATGTTAACAGAAAAGCAATATTCAGATAATTCAGGATACTCTTCAGGATCCTCGTCTTCGACAGCATTCACTCTCTTGTTTTCACTTCTACCATATGGCTTAGGCCGATATGACTTGAATGAGGATTCTGACTTCCTGTTAGTTGACTCATAAGTGTTAGATGAGTTCATCCTTTCTTGCATCTTTCTGTCATCCTCCAACCGAATATATCTTAGGGCCCTGTTCCGAGCTTCATCCAAATTCCTGCATGGGTTCATTACAAGGTCTTGATAAAATTGAGAATCTTTTTGCAGCCCCATCTTGAAAGCTTGCACAGCTGTTGCAACATCAAGATGAGGAATGTCTAGGGATTCCCGGCTGAACTTGTTCACATAATCCCTAAGGGATTCCTGAGGCCCCTGTGTTATCCTGTAGAGATCACTTGTTAATTTTTCAAAGCTTCTACTACAAGAAAACTGACTATTAAATAAATTTACTAAGTGAGCAAAAGATGTAATTGAATGTGGAGGAACATTCAAGAGCCATTTCAAGGCTGATCCTGTCAAGGTTGAACCAAAACCCTTGCACAAGCATGCTTCCTTGAGATCCGGAGGGATAGGGTTAATCTCCATCCTCTCCCTATACTGAGCAATATGCTCCTCAGGATCCGTAGTTCCGTCGTAAAGCTTCATGTTGGGGGTTTGGAATCTCTTTGGGATCTCAGCATCACAGATAGGATATGCAAAACGAGATATCTTGTGGCTGTCTTGGGACACTTCCGGGATCGGCTGGACCACCCCGGGTACACTAGATATCATGTCCTTCAACTTCTGAAGTTCCCTAGTAAGCGCTGATGTCACACCTGTATCCTGCAAAGATCCACTATTGTTAGTAACATGAGTATTATTATTATTTGACACGTTACCCGTTGGGGGATTTTACCCATATCCTGAAGCATATCCTGAGCTCTTTATGGTCGACATGCTGACCGAGGAGGGTATTTCAGGAGTATGATTCTGAGGAAGGCTGGGCACAATATTCCCCCTGTTATCCTCAGTATACACAGCTGAACTGAAGTTCAACGTTCTGGGGAGTAATGGAGTGACAATATCCTCAGCAGATCTGCTCGAGCTAGACTTCAGGAGTTGTATTTCCCTTAAAAGCATTTGGTTTGTTTCCTGTTGCTGCCTCATTTGTTCCTGCATACTTCCAAATAAGGTTAAAATTTCATCGTTAGAAGCTCAAACGGGAGCAAATTCCTGAACACTGCGGGTAGGGATAATATCCTGAGGTCGTGTAGAGGCTAGCATCCTTGGAGGAGGTGGTGGAAGCACCGGACCGGTAGTAGCAGAAGTCATAGCAGACACAGTAGAGGAACTCATGTTTGATCTTGAGGCCATTATGGACAATGTGGAAAAAAGTTTTGAAAATAGAAAACCGATTAGCGATTTGACAAAAAATTTTAGTAAAGAGAGCACCACTTGCCCCACGGTGGGCGCCAAATTGTTTTGGTCAAAAATTACCGAAGCAATTAAGTGATCAAATTAGTAATGTGAGGTAGTGTGCTAGAAAGTGTATAGAAAATATGCTTGTTGAGTTATTTAGAAAATCAGTATTCAGGATACGGCTCAGGATATTGAGCTGTATCTATGATCAAACTATGAGCAAAAGTAAAGTAAATGACACGAGATGTATGAGGAAAGCCCTTGATCAATCTAGATCGCCGGCATAAAACCTCGGGAGCTGACAATCGCAGCTGCCTTGTTCTTCTTATTACTTCAAACGTCAGGATACAGTGCAGGATATAGACCAGATCGCTAAGTGTTACAATGCCTTTGTATGAAAGTGAGAATTGCTCGAGAGCAAGTGTTAGAGTGGAGCGAGTGTGAATGTGATGTCCTATTTGATCTGGTATACCCACCTATTTATAGTAATGAATTACAAACAATAATCCCTACAAATATGGGGTACTCCGAATATTCCATTGTGAACGTTATTGACCGAGTAATATGGCTTCAACGTCTTCATTTGAACGACTTGGACCGAGTCTTCCGCGGAATGAGTCTTATGAACGTTGCCAGCTTCTAACCCACGTACCTGCACATAATCCATTAGTAATCCTGAGGATACCATTCAGGATGTTACCAATATCCTGAACCAGCATCCCGGATGTAAACAGATACTAATAACCAAGATATAAACCAAGATATTTTCCAGGATATAGGGGTTCAGAATTTCACCCATAACAATGTATATATCAATTATCACACATAATTGCAAGTAATTCTTAATCAAAGACGTGTGCTACTCCAGTGTACCCTAGGTCTCGTAGTGTCTTTTCTTGACACTTGTAAACAGTTTCAGGTAGTGGATGTCGCGGGAAGTTTTATGCAATGAAAACTTTTTTAAAAATTCTTTTCATGAAAGGATCCTAGAGATTGTAGTCTAGACTCGAGAAAGAATCCTGGTTCACTACAATCGCAGCTCTGATACCAATCTGTCACACCCCTTTCTAAGGCGGAAGCACGAGGTGCGATCATGAAAGGTTTTCATTGCATACGATTGGTAAACATACTACATGCTCATAAAAATAACTTCAAATGCCAAACATTACTTACCTGAAATACATGTGAGTTTTTAGAAAAACGTCAACATAAAGTTGGTGTGAATTCATGCAGTTCTTGTATTGAACGTTTGTATACTTTGTATGAAAAACATGGTATGTATCTTGTATAAATCAAGTATTCTTGTATGAATCAAGTATTCTTGTATAAATTAAGTATTCTTGTATAAATCGAGTATTCTTGTATAAATCAAGTATTCTTGTATAAATCAAGTAGTCTGTATGTATCTAGGTTGTTAATGGGTTGCAAGGCCATTAACATGTGACACGACATAGGAAGCATCCAAACCATGGGCATTTTTCTAGTTGTCGATTCACGACTGAGACACAAAAGCACTACTCGGTAATAGTTTTCTCCAAGAGTGTGGCTGCCCGAAAACCCATTAGATCTAACCTTTTGTTCTGCGGTCTTAGTATGTACACGATTAATGGTGCTTATGGTACCCTATTCGTGACACGATTTCTCGTATCATTCCTTAAAACGCATCATACTTGGTACTAGTTATCACCAAGAGTGCTTCTTGTTTTTGTATCCATCATACCATTTGTAAACATTGTAACATTTGTAACATGTATTTCACCCCCGAAGTTATAAAACTGAAAACAGTTAAAAGAAAAAGGGGGAGCATAAACTCACAACTTTGCGTTCCTTGCGCCGTAAACTTCACCGGTTTTTGCTTATCTAGCGTCGTGACCTAAACGTGTTTTATTAACGTTAGTCACTAGACTTGTATCGCACAAGTACAAGTCACCATTTTTTATGTATTTGTTCTTGTGTTAAAAATAATTTATATTTTTACCTATGTGTCTTACTTATATTATTTTCTCAAAAATAAATATAAGTATCTTGTATTTTTCACCTGAATTATGTATCTTGTCCAAAACTTCATTTCGTGTTCATAACTTGTCCAAGTTATTTATTCTATCAAGTAATATATTTTCATGAATATATTCTCTTGTATTCGTGTAAGCATGTTGTATGTGTATTTTTGTATTTTCACTCCTTAGGAGTATTTAGTGTCTTTTCAAGTCCTAATACACTATTACATGAAATACATACTACATACACTTAGCAAAAAAATTGGTGATCAGTAAATATATATATTTTTCTCAAAAAATATACATACTTAATATCAATTTTAATCTTGGAGATATCATCATTTCTTAACACAAAAATTAGGGAAACCTTGGTAAATGTTTTTAGATACATTTTTAGGGAATAAGTTTCTCAAAAGCTTATATTTTTCTAAGTGTCAAAATTTATAAAAATTTTGACATAGTTTCCCCTAAAAATGAAGGTTTCCCATGTTTTCAAAACATGTGTTTGTTTTCTTTTAAATCATCATCAAATATCAACAACTCAATCAGGACTTACCACAAGCCAAGATCATGTAAATCACACTATTTCATAAACTTGAAGTTTTTGTAAAATCTTGTAGTAACTTACCATGTTATTTAGTAGGTTTAGTTACCCTTAAAAACATGGTTATTTGCTTGTAAATCACTTTATTAAAAGATTTAGTCATTTAAAACTTGTAAGATGATTTTTCTAAAAATATTTCTTTTGTATTTTTCTTGTTTCATAAGTGTTTATACACTTATTTTTCTAATAAAAATAGTGTAGGTTTAAGTAAAAACCAAGATCTTCTAAAAATCATATTTTAAACTTGGTTCTTTTAAAAAAACCATTCATACATCTTAGATCTATAAGTTTACTAGCTTACTTTGTTTATTATTTTCCAAGAAATCATTTATTCATCAAGTTCATGTTTAATCAAGAAGATGATCATCTTTGTGTAAACACATAATCATCTCCTAATCTTGCTAGATCATGTGTTTAATCACAATCTAGCAAGCTTCATATGAAGATTAACATCATCATCTCTAGTAAACAACTATCAAATATCATTCATGCACCAAACAATATCATTTCAACACTATTTCATCATATTACAAGCTTTATGTTTCAAGATTCATGTTCAAGTCTTTTAGTGTTCTTGTGGTTTCAACTAATTCCATCTTTTATCCCATCAAAATAGGAGTAAACAAGTGTTAAAAGGATCTTACTACTAGCTTGAAGCTAGGGAAGAAACAAGATGAAGATCGAGTGGATAAAAGCACCCAAGAGAGGTCCTTCAAGTTCCGTGAGCACCGAGCCTCCTAAATCACCTTGTATCACCTTGAGATACACTTGGAATGCTTAAAGCTTGAATGAAAATGGGTGGTGTGTGGACAAGGGGGTCGGTTGAAGCTTTAAGGGAGAGAGGAGATGAAGTTGTGTGGTGTTAAGTGAGATGGTTAAGTGTTTATATAACCCTCTAAGTGCTATTAACCAAAGGATCCATTGTCCCCTCAAGTACACACATAATCAAAATGGATCTCATCAAAATCTTAGGTGGATTACATGGGGATTTAGGAAAGATTGAGTGATCCTGAGTGGGGCCCCTTATGTGAGCCGTAGGCATGAAGGGGGAGGGGGTTATGTGTAATTTTGATGGTAGATGCAAGTAATTAGTGGAGGTTAAGTATAATGTCTAGTGTTTTAAGTGTAGGATGCTTTATGTAATATGTTAGAGTGTTCGGGAGCCATAACTAGCTCCGAAATAAATAAACAATGCTTCTAGTAATATTTTGATGTTCCGGGCAATGTCCGGTTGTTCGGTTAAATACCGATTCATTAAAGTGCTAAATTGCATCGTTTAGTGTCCTTTAAGTATCCTTTTGTGACGCTTTCAATTCCCGACACTTAGGAAAGTATTCTGGATCAATTTGTCATCTTTTTACAGTGTACAATCTTGTTACAATGCTGAATTTTGCTGAATTGTATGAAATTCAACATTTAAAGTGTGTTTCGGGTGCTTTTTAGTGCGTAATTTAGCTTCCGGATAGTCTATTTGTAAACCCTTGTATGTATTCTTGGGTTTTAATGTATTCTTATCGTTGGACCTACACCTAGGCCCTAATTCTTTTGTCTGACTGCTTTCTGCAGATTTGTTGACACAATGTGTCTTACTGGTGAGTTTACGAGTATTTCTGACGCAACGCAATCATAAGGTAATTCTTGTAGTATAAAACGTGCATGAATTCACTTGTATAGTATGTAATCAAACAATGTTGACATTTAAGCACATAATTGCAGTTATCAAGTATTAATTAAAGTGTACGGAAATTACCGGTTGGGTGCCAGTTGTCACACTGTGTTAGTCTTTGATACCCTAGAAGGTTCAGGGCAAACTAATCAGAAGTATTTGTTTTGACTTGTTATAGTCAGATCTTGTAGTTCTTGAAAACTACAGTTTTGATTATGCTTGGAGTTATACGCACCCACTCTAAGATTGTTCTTGATCTCTTTACTGTTTTCTCATTAATTCATTCTATTGTTGACTCATAGGCATTACTGTTACTGTGCTAGTCAAACCGGCACTTGATCGAGTCTATTTGATTATCTGTTGCATTGTACTTGTGCATATTATTTCTATTGTTTTGTTGGTAATAGTAGATTGTGCACCTATGTTATGCTTGTCCAGGCACCTATTGTAACACCTATAAAATTCCATCCAATTATGAGGCGTCACGTATCCCAAATTTCCAAATTAAGAAAGGGGATTTATCGTTCCACTGTGTAACGATACATATTAAATCCTCCAATTAATTCCCGACTGTGTGGAAGGAGGAAGGAAATTATATTCAACGATCATTGAAATGTATTTCGTATCTCCGACTAATCCAGATTCAGGGAAGGAGAGAACTTTTATCATGCGTTAACTTAAACGCGTCTCGGATCTCCGAACTAATCTCAACTACGAGAAAGTAGAGGGACTAAAAGTGCCAAATGGCCAAAGATATAAAATCTAAGGACTTGAGCTACACATACCCTAAATACCCTTTACATAACTTAGATATGAGTTTTGAAGGGTTAGGTATGACAAAAACATGTTTATACAAGTCCAATGGTTATTTTTAACAAATTACAAAAGTCTGCCCAAACCCCAACATACGAACCATGTGTACAAATCCGAACATTTTCGTATTCAATAAAATCGAGTATTTTATTGATGAGAATGCAAAATTAACAATCATTGCGAAATTTTGATTATTTTTGTGTTCGATAAAACGTTGTGTGTTATTTGCGAAACGCACAACCGTACAACCGAACGAACCGATATCCACAACATTTTCGGGCAAAATCCAAGTTACATATGCCTTAACACCTTTATATAACCTAAATATTAGGTTAAAATGGGGTTAAAAGTGATAATACGTGACAATACAAGTCCAGGGACTAAACCTGCCAAAAGTGGAAAGTTTGCCCCAGCCCCTGCTTTGCGAACCGTAAAGGGTCCCCCTTACGGTCCGTAAGGGGTCCCCAACAACTGTTTTTATGTGTGGCCTCCAAGTAAACCACCTAAACGAAACTATGAGCATCCAAGTTGGTTATGACACGTCCCAAAACACTTATATTGATCCTAGAATGATGCTAAACACTTAGCATCATCTTGTTCATCCTCAATTGCTATAAATAGCAAGCATGATCAAACTTTCAAAGTGCTCATTTCATAGTTTCACTTCTATCTTCTGCTTTGGAAGTTCCTAATCATTTTTGGGAGCTTCCTTGAAGTTCAAATCATTCCCTTGGACCACTTGCAGTGCTCCATCCTTGTTCTTTCAGTTTATAGGCTTAAATTAACTGAAAGTCAAGCAAAATTGACTTTTGCTTTAACTTTCAGTTTAGACCATTATGGTTCAGCCATTGTTCGAATCGAACATGGCTACGTGATCGTAATTAGGTAGGTGTTAACCCCTCAAAAGGGCACCTCCAGAAAATCACGTTTACTAGTTCAATTGACGGATCAAAGTTATATTGTTTAAAAAGTCAAACTAGTTCAATTGACGGATCAAAGTTATATTGTTTAAAAAGTCAAACTGGTCAGTTTTCGTAAATGATATAATCTGATCATATGAATGTTATAAATCAAATTGTGACACTTAAACAAGTTGGTATAATATTAGAACATGTATGAACATGTTCAGCCCATCAATTCCAGTTTTATGGTCGGTTCGCAACCGAAAGTCAAGAAGTTTGACTTCTGCTTTGACTTTCGATTCTGACCCGATTTAGGTTAGTTAGCTACTGAATTAAGGTTGCATTATGATCGTATTTAAATGTAGCATAACCTTCTGAGGTTATATTACATGATCATAATCAAATTCTAAGTTTATATGCAAGTTTCTATTTATGCCATACTTTGACCAAAATGCTCTTTTTGCAATAAATAAGATTTTAATCAACAACGAACTTGCAAATGGTTTACATACTGATATGTTAATGTAATTAACATATTTTGATGTTATGAAACTGATCATAAGCTGAGTTTTGACTAAAGATCGCAAATGTCGTTATTTAATGACTGAAACGCCCTTTTGGCGCATAGTATGGTTTTGAACCATAACTATCAATCAAAACTTCATGCCTACTGATATTATAACATATTTAAAATGTTTTCACAATAGGTACATGATCACAACTCAGATTTTCAAATGAGTTTTCAAACTATGTACATAATGACCAAAATGCCCCTACAGTGCATAGTTTGGTCTTAAATCATAAAACTCACATATGTTTGAGTACTTACTGATATTGTATCATAAATATGCTCATAACATCAGTTTATACGTAAATTCTTATATTATGTTGCTTAATGACTAAAATGCCCTTATGAGGTATATTTTGATTTTAAAACCTTCATGGGCATAAAAGTTGCTAACCTACTGATGTTACAACTTATTTAAAGTATATTGGCATATAGAACTTGTTCATGATTCATCTGGTTGCCCGATATCGCTTATACGCGTATGGTTGAGCTTACGTAAATAGTTTACGTAAGTTTACCGAAACGGGTCAATTCTTATCATCTTCGTTTCAAATTCCAGAATGTACAATGTTTACCCATATTATACAAGTCTTAGTACTTGTTGGGTTTAAACCACATTCTATTCGGTATACTCTTAATCTAGCGAACCTATTCTCAAGTATCGGGTCATATCTAAAAGGACTAACCTTTGACCCGCATACATTCTAACAGATAATAAATATGTTCATTCCAGACTATAGTATCCCCTAGATAATTGGACTTGGGTCAATAATACTTAGACTTGCGGCTTTTTGCTAATTATAATCTTATTGATTGGAAGCTAGCAAAAACGGTAAATAATCTTAACTTATTTTAGTTTTTAAACTTGGGATGGCGAATACGCCACTTGGAGCGGGTATTACACAAACAGGTCGTCTATGTTGCGCATAAATGTAAGAATCCGGTTTATTCCGTTTTACTTGATAACTGGAACGATTGGGGGTTAATGGTACCGTGTCCGGATGTCCCGACTCATATACTTGTATGTCCATACGGAATAGCGTGTGGGGTAGGCATACCGACTGTAAGACACATTTTATTCAACTTTGGTGAGTGCCTTAATCATAATTAAATGACTGGCTCTGATCTCTGGTTCCCGATTGTAAGGCAAGTATGTGAATCTGGTAATAATAATAAATCCCAAGAAATATGTAAAAGATCACCTACGAGTTTTCTCTATGTATAATACTCTTTTCGAAAAATTGTTTTCTAAAGAGTCAGTTAATTGTATTTACCAGCTTAAGCTGACGTATTTTCAAAAGATTGAACCGCAGGTACCGAACCTCATTGTAGGCTGGGAATCTGGGTCAGCTAGAATGAAGGCTAAGGAATTTGCAACTCCAATGCTTAAGGCCTATAATGTCTAAAGCTCTGTTTATTATATCCCGCCTGTGGGCTTGTATTGAACGCTTGTAATACTTTTATATATTCAAGCTTTATTTTAATAATTTTACTCAATACTTCCGCTGCATATTATTACATTGTGATAACTGTTATCCAACCGTCACGATTATACCCATCCGGGCCCACCAGGAATCGGGGTGTGACGAGTTGGTATCAGAGCTGGTTTCAGAGCTACAATTTGAGTGAGTTAGACACTAGCCTTTTGTGTCTAATCTCAAATATCACAAATGAAGATTCCTTAAAAACTCTGAGTCTAGACCTAAACATAAGACTACTCTTATTTATATATAGTACTTATTGATTTTATGCCGCCGAGACGTCGTGGACAAGATGAAGAATCTATGATGGGTCGCGGACTCGATGATCTCTACCTCTGAGTAGCTTGTGTGACAACTGGCACGAAACCGGTAATTTCCGTACTACTTTAATAATTATTTATTTCCTGCATTTATGTGTTTAAACGTCAACATTATATGCTTACCTGTTTTATATATGAATTCATGCATGTTTCATACTTCATTTATCGCATTGTGCAATACATTAAGCGTTGCGTCGGAACGACTAGTAAACTCACCGGTTAGACAAGCTGTGTCAGCACAGCTTCAACATGCAGTTAAATGATAGAATTA
The DNA here is from genome assembly GCA_030545235.1 of Helianthus tuberosus. Taxonomy (NCBI): domain Eukaryota; kingdom Viridiplantae; phylum Streptophyta; class Magnoliopsida; order Asterales; family Asteraceae; genus Helianthus; species Helianthus tuberosus. The sequence goes on from CM060361.1 coordinate 80,138,263, forward strand.
GGACTTAGATGTAGGTCCAGCATCAAAAATACATTAAAAACCAAGTGTGTGAACAAGGGTTTACATTAACACTTTCCAGAAGCTAAAATAAGCACTAAAAACTGTCTGAAACGCACTTTAAACGCAGAATTTTGCAGAATTAAGCAAAAATCAACATTTAAACATCAAAATAACATGAAGAAAGTGGTAGAAAACATCCAGAATAACTTGCAAAGTGTCGGGAATGAAAACATGTCACTAAAGGTACTTCATACCTTGTAAAATTCACAACTTAGCAATTTAACGAACCGACAACCGAACGATTAATCGGACACTACCCAAAACACCAAAATAGACTAGAAACATAGTTTTGATGCTTTAAAGTTAGTTATGGTGATAGAACACCTTAAAAACACTTAACTTCACATTAAACCTTCTAACTTACCTTTTAAACCCTAGACTTCCAAATTTTTACACTTTACCCCCCCCCCTATCCTAACCGGCCCCAAAGAGGCCCCACAACCTTTCCCCATTAAACTAATGCCTTGTGTGGTCAAGATACCTAACATTAGACCCCATGGGTAATGAGATTTTGGAAGATTATAAAGGAAACTAAGGTTACTAAACCTTGTCACTTTCATTCAAAACTTTCACCATATTTCCCCTTTTCCTCTCTTCTCCTCTTGGCCACACCCACAACCACACACAACACCATTTTTCAATCACTTTCAAGAAGATTCAAGGGTATACAAAGGTGCATGAAGATGATCTAAGAAGGTATCAAGCAAAGGAAGTTGAAGGACCTTCACTAGGAGCTTTTAACCACCTTGTTTGCATCATTTTCATCTTCTTCTTGTTCTTTGCCACTTCCCTAGCCACAAGAGCTAGTGGTAAGCTTCTTACACCCATTTTTACTTCATGTCCATGTTATGTACAAGTTACAAAATCTAAGAAACCAAACTTTAAAAGATGAAGACATGTAAATCTAACATAGTCAAGATAAAAACAAGTTGTTATGAAGTTGTTCGATGTATGATATGAAGTTGTTGATGTTGATCTTGTGTTTTTAGTTAGATACATCATATGTAAGCTTGTTAGAAGCTTAGATCTAACAAGTTTAAGCATGGATCTTGAAAGATCCATGATGAAACTTGAAGATGAACTTGAAAGATCTTTAAAGTGAGTATGAAATGGTTCTAGAGTATGTTTTTCATGATCTTAAAACCATAAAACATGTGGATGGTTAACTTTGCAAAATAAAGTTTCATAAAAGTTTGTCAAAGTTTAACAAGAATGCTTATTTTTGAACGATCTAAGTATGTGAAGCATGGATTTAAAATACTACATGTTTTGAAGAAATATTCAAGTTCATCATAGGATTTAATATGATGATTTTAGTGATTTTGCTTGTTAATATGTTGAATCTTGAATTTTGATGATTTAAAAAAATAAACACATGTTTTGAAAACATGGGAAACCTCCATTTTTAGGGGAAACTATGTCAAAAATTTTATAAAATTTTGACACTTAGAAAAATATAAGTTTTGGTGAAACTTTTCCCCAAAAATTCATCCAAAAACATTTACCAAGGTTTCCTAATTTTTATACAAAATTACAAGCCAAGAAAATAATGTTTTCTTCAAGGATAAAATCAATATTAAGTATGTATATTTTTAGGAAAATATATATATTTAGTGGTCACAAAAATTATGTGCTAAGTGTATATTATGTGTATTATATATATTAGTGTACATTTAGAAACTTATAATACACTAAATACTCCCAAGGAGTATCACTACCAAAATACACATAAAAATACGTAAGAAATACTCAAGTATATATGTATACAAAATTACCCATAAAAGGTATATGGACAAATACAAAAATATATATTAATATAAATATATAACCTACATATTTATGGACTTTGACAAATATTTGGACATTATTGGACAATTTTACATATTTATGGACTTATATATATATACCATTACTACAAGTAATGAAAATTATAAAAGTCGGACAAGTGACGAAAATAAACATATATATATATATATATCTATACTACTTTATAATACATATCCGAAGGACTTCTTAAAGTCATAAAAATTTCCTTAAAACACTCCTAAAGCATGATGTACAAGTCTTTTAAGCATCAGAAAACTTCACTTTCCACTTATACCCTTTCATTAGAAAAAAGGACACGGGTGATCTTCACCAGATCTAGGGTTTCACATTCTCATTTCAAAACATTTCAAAACATATCGCCGCTCCCCTGCTCTTCTCTCTCTCTCTCTCTCTCTCTCTCTCTCTCTCGCGATTTCACCAGATCTATGAAGTTTCAACAGATCGATGAAGATTCTGACCTCCTGGTTCCGATTTCTGGCTTTTATTGGCTTTATTTCATCCCTAATTTCCCATCCCTTTCGTCTTCCTTCTTACGAAGAGCAATATCCATCTTCAAGAGGTTACTCATAGGCTTGCTCAGGTATTCCTTGTATGATTTCGTATTCCTCGTATGATTTGTTGTTGATTGTTGTTATTTCCTTTGAAGATTTGATGATTAAACATGTGTTCACCACAGATCGACGGAGAAGAGTTGCAACGGAGAAGAGGTGCAACTGAGACTTTTAGATCTGCGATCCCCAAACCCTAATACGGTAAAAATTACCCTCCTGGCCGAAAAGACGATTCCAACTTGTTTATTTTTCTGAGAATGCTTGAATTGATCTGTTATTTGATATTTTTATGTTTTTGACACAAGGGTACAATTATTACGTTGCTTCCTGGGAGCAGATGACAAGAAGTGACTTGTGTGCTTCCAAGAAGTGTTAAAGGTACCAACTTTATACTCTTTTTTCATAAAGATTTGATTTTTCTGTTAAAGTTTGTTGCTTTTCTTGATGGGTGTTACTGTTTGTAGTATGCATTTTACTTTCTTGTGGTTGGAGCTGCAATATGGGCATCTTCATGGGCAGGTAAATTTAGGGTTTTATTATTAAAGATTCTTGAAAAGGAATGAAAATCTGAAATGTTTTTGCTTTTTTATTGCAGAGATATCATGTTGGATGTATACATGAGAGAGACAGTCAACTAAAATGAGGATCAAATACCTAGAAGCAGCACTGAGTCAAGACATTCAGTTCTTTGACACTGAAGTTAGAACTTCTGATGTTGTGTTTGCTATCAACACTGATGCTGTTATGGTCCAAGATGCCATTAGTGAGAAAGTAAAAAAATTAAAAATCAAGTCTTTTTTTTTGTTTTTCTTTTTGGAATTAGTTAATTATATTATATGACTGTGTGTTATGGTGTTGTGTGTGTATGGCAGTTGGGAAATTTCATACACTATATGGCAACATTTGTTTCTGGATTTGTGGTGGGATTCACAGCAGTTTGGCAGTTGGCACTGGTAACACTAGCTGTGGTGCCTCTTATTGCAGTTATTGGTGGTATACACACCACCACATTAGCTAAACTCTCTTCTAAGAGTCAAGATGCACTTTCACAAGCTGGAAACATTGCTGAGCAGGTGAACTTCAAATTACCCTGTTTTCATTGTTTTACTTTTTTTTAATATCTTTTCTTTTTCCCTTTTTTAAACTAATTTTTTTTTTTTTTGAAACCATTAGCAAATTTTTCACTGTTCATCATAGGACTGTTGCTTAATTTTAAAGTATAACTTTCTAGCTTTTTCATCATCTGGGTGGATGACATAATTATGATGTTATTAAAGATAACCACCTCTCTGGTCTTTTATTATTCGAGTGTAATGAATTGAGCTAAATCAAGAAAATAACAAGTTTTTGTATGAAAAAATTGGAACTTTCATCTGTTTTCTACCTGGCTTATTATTTTTCCTCCATTTTAAGTTAAGTCAAGTTAACAAATATTGTGACCAAAAGATCATCACCACATTCTACAGTCATCTTGCCATAATGCTCCCAATCATCTTGGTCAAATGGGTCTTCAACTGACACAATGGGATACTCACTCACAAATGATTTATAATGATCTTTGAGTTGCACTCCTGAAATTATAAGGGAATCAATTAAACAAACATGTATCAGAGTGCAACTGTGGACGAAAAATATCCCTTATCAAATAAAAAAATAAAGAACATGAATGAAAAACAGGTTTGCCATAATGATATTAATGTTTTTAAAAGAGAAACAGTTTTACCATCTGGAAATTCTCTTTAACATATCCAAATTCACAGACGATTGTACAAATCCGGACTGTTTTGGCATATGTGGGTGAATCAAGAGCATTACAAGCGTATTCCTCTGCATTAAAGATCTCACAGAAACTTGGATACAAAACTGGATTTTCTAAAGGATTTGGATTAGGAGCAACATATTTTACCGTCTTCTGTTGCTATGCACCTCTTCTATGGTACGGAGGCTATCTCGTTCGAAACAATCACACCAACGGCGGACTCGCCATTGCCACCATGTTCTCCGTCATGATAGGTGGACTGTAAGTTCTCCAGTTTCACAATTATTCAACTTTATTTTCAATCGTATTACGTCTATATATATAATCATATATATATATCGACAGTGCTTTAGGCCAATCCGCTCCGAGTATGTCTGCATTTGCGAAAGCTCGGGTGGCTGCAGCGAAAATCTTTCAAATAATCGATCACAAACCGAGCGTTGACAAAAATGGTGAAACTGGCATTGAACTAGACTCGGTTTCGGGACTCGTGGAGCTAAAAGATGTTAACTTTTCATACCCTTCAAGACCAGATGTCAAAATTCTTAATAATTTTAGTTTAAGTGTTCCTTCTGGTAAGACCATTGCCTTGGTTGGAAGCAGTGGCTCTGGAAAAAGCACAGTGGTTTCCCTCATTGAAAGGTTCTATGATCCCACTTCAGGTAACTGACAATGACTCTTCATTAGTAGAATTTTCTTATGTCCAGAAAATTAATAGTCTTGTATTGACTTTAAGGGACTAAAATTGAAATGGTTAAGACAACAAATTGGGTTGGTTAGCCAGGAACCGGCTCTTTTTGCTACAACCATTCAAGAAAACATACTTTTGGGTCGACCCGATGCATCGATGGTCGAGATCGAGGAAGCGGCACGTGTTTCCAATGCTCATTCGTTCATTATTAAACTACCCGATGCCTATGATACTCAGGTTAGTCCGTTTTTGAACCGTTTTGAACCGAAGGGTATTTTGGTCAATTTACATGGGACCACTTGTTTGCTTCTTGTTCATTTAATTGTGTTAGTGAGGGGCCAACTTGGGTTGAGTATGTTGGGGGTAAAATATAGTCACTTTGCCTAGAAAGATGAAAAACATGATAAAGTGTGTTGCTTTTTGGTTGCAACATTATTACATTGTACAAATTCGGTGAGTGGGACATTTGGTCAACCAAAAAAGTCCATATGTGGGGGAGGTGAAATTTTCTTTAATTAAGCACATTCATTAATGGATATCAGGATATGTTGATACAACATGGTTATTAAGTCAACAGTGCATGTGCCAACCCATAATCCTGAGCATGAGAGAGTGGTTGACCTAAAAGTCAAACCCTAAGATGAACTATAAAGTAAAGTAAACAATAATTAAGAACAAAGTCAGAGATTTAGTTTGACCAGGAACATGTTAATCCAAGATTAAAGATTACATACACAATTAAATAAGAATGTATTTTAGTTCTTGAAATTATTTTAAAGATTTGATTTTTATAACAAAATAATTGTTTTTGGCAGGTTGGGGAGAGGGGGTTACAATTATCAGGAGGTCAAAAGCAGAGAATCGCGATAGCACGTGCGATGTTAAAGAATCCCGCAATCTTGCTTCTTGACGAAGCAACGAGTGCTTTGGATTCTGAATCTGAAAAGTTGGTTCAAGAGGCGTTGGATCTGTTCATGATCGGGAGGACAACTCTTGTGATTGCTCACCGTCTCTCCACCATAAGGAAGGCGGATCTTGTGGCGGTTTTACAGCAGGGTGGTGTGTTGGAAATGGGAACTCATGATGAGCTTTTTGCAAAGGGTGAAAATGGTGTTTATGCTAAGCTTATAAAGATGCAAGAAATCGCACATGAAACTACTATGAGTGGACGCTTTTTACCAGATAAAGGTAATATAGATTTAAATAAATCTAAAGATCAGCTGATTACCTCATGTTACATATATTAGCGTAATCGAACTTTATTGTGTGTATGGTGTGAATTGTAGCCATTGATCTGGTAGATGAAGCGGCTGCTAAACTGAAAATGGAGATTACGTCAAAACCTACTGCACTTGATGAGATCAGTCGCGCGGTTTTGAAACTGGAGATGGAGAGGCTATCGCTCACTAGCAATACGGATAAAGCTTCAAAGGATCGGATTAAAGGCTTGCACTTAATGAAAAATACTATGGTATATAATGAGTAATTTGTATATTGGACTATTGTTTTGGATCGACTAGAATACCCTTAATGAAAACCCACGCGTCGCTCATTTTGATCAATTCTTATGTTATATATAGGGGAGGGTTAAAATGAGAACTCTCCCGAGTTGTGAGAACTTGAGAACTCATCGCAAAAATTGTTAGTTTTTAAAAAAAAATTGACGAATTTTTTATGCAACTATTTAAAAAAAAGTATTCGAAATCTTACATCAGTTTAAAACAAATTTACATAAGCGTGACGTTCTCAAACAGGTGACGTCACACATTTTGTTGCACAAATTTACATGTCGAATAAAATGCTGGATTTGTAAAAGAGTTGAACAGGTGACTTCTATAAATGTTATTTACATAGTTACCTCCTGTCGAAAACATCAAGCTTCGCCACTGCCGAAGGCCTCATTGTCACTGATGATACCATTCATCATTCAAAACCGTTGACTTACCCACATCTTTAAAACCTCTCATAACATAACTAGAATCACACAATTTTCTTTGTTTTCTCCCGAAGCCGATAACCGGCCGTCACACAATAACAACCAAACACCATCATGAAACCACCAATTACCGCACAGCGCTGATTCTCTGCCACTGAAGAAGGCCGCAACCTACCCTCACGTTTTGCTACACTGCACCATCGTCGTCGCATGCCACATCGGAAACTACATCCCCATACATAGCCCTAAACTCAACAACCTAAGTGATATGTTTCCCGCCGCATCGCGCGGGTAAACGACTAGTGTATATATATATATATATGTATATATATATATATTTAATAAAGTATGACAAGATAGATATAACAAGTAAACCTTAAAAATATATTATTTTTAAGAAATATAATTTCGGAAAGTATTAAAAATCAAAGAGTTGATTTTTGGTAATTAATACAAAATACACAAGTATTTACACTTAAATACAAGTACACTTTCCTAAGTATACTTACACAAAAATAATATTAGAAATATTATTTATCAAATTACTTATATCTATTTTGAAAAATAATATAAGTATCATATGTTTGGATAAGTTAAAAATATATTATTTTTAACATATATCGTTTTCAAATCCTACATATATAATTATATATTTTTGTGGAATAAAGTATATAATTACAAGTGACAAATACGAAACTATAAACTATGAAACATATACATGTAAATGAATCCAGAACATATACATATAAACACAACAAGCATATGAAACAAAATAATATCTTGTACTTAGAGGTTTACAAGTTTAGGTTATAACATACGTAGAACGTTTATAGGTTACGTCACTTACGTAGCGGACGCCGGTGAATTTTGACGCTAAAGACGCAAAGCAGTGAGTTCATGTCCCCACTTCTAAACATTTATATTGTTTTCTAAACTTTGGGGAAAATACATGTACAATGGTATGTTTAAAAACAAAGGAATCAAACATAGATCATGTCACAAATAGGGTATACGTAAGCACCATTAATCTAGTTTAGACCGAAAGAGCAAGGATTAGATCTAGCAGGTCCGGGCAGCCTCACTCTCTTGGCAACACATAGCCATGGAGTCCTTTGGGTCACAGTTAAAGGGTAATCGATGTTAAAAGTTGCCTAGGTTTGGATGCTTCCTATGTCGTCACACATGTTAATGTCCTTGCAAAACATTAGCGATCTCAATTTCCTTTCATTTACAGAACTCTTATTACAAATACATTTTACAATTACATACCATGTTTTTATACAATTACAACTATTACATTTATACAATCTGCATGAATTCACACCAACTTTTGTTGACGATTAGGAAATTAGTGGAATGCTCGCGGGCTCTTTGTTCAAGATGTAGTTTTATGTTTTAATATGTTTAGTGTCCATGCTCCATTTCCATCTTTTGACGGACTTGTTTTCTATATCCCGCCTCCTTGCGGTGATATAGGAAACAAAACCTTGATCTTTGATTTGAAATGATGTTGTAAACTTTCAAACAATTATATTTTGTTGTGATGTAAACTTTAAACTAAATTTGTATTTTGGATGATTAAACTTTGAATAGCAAGTTGGAGTTTGTTTTATATCATGTAGCATGTTTACTTATCGTAGGCAATGAGAACCTTTCATGATCACACATCGTGCTTCCGCCTATGAATGGGGTGAGACAGCTTGAAGTTCCATACTGTGAACTACATATGTTTTGGAGACGATGACTCCGGTACGTGGACGCTAAAACTCGTTACCCGATACTATATCTTTTGATATTCTCGTGATATCCTAATATCATTTATCTAAAGTCTATCATATTCGATGGACACTCCGGTGATATCTCACCAGCTGATTCAAACAACAACTATGGATAGCCGTATTATGGAAAAGATATCTGTGCACTTTTGCACCAAATTCTATTTGTTAAATCAATGTTCTCTCATTCTAGAGAATAAGCAGAACAAGGGATTCACTTTTTCTGATTCATGCTTAAAGCATATAATCTCGAGTCTTGGAACTCGATTATCCAAACCCATCTGGGTATATTATATCATGTAAGTTTGGCAACTCAAGCCAGCAAATTCTTCATCTGGAGTACGACAATGATTTTATTTCATTGATTTTTAGCAACTACGAATGCTAAACTTAGTATGATGGAAGCGCCATATGTTGATTGGCAGTATCTTAGTGCGTCCAATAGATTGCTTTCATGCCTGACCAGTATGAAGGTTTAATGCATGGAGCCACTAAGATCTCCCAACGGTCATATTGCACTGATATCAGCTAATAGTAAGCATCTAATATATTTTTGCGATATCACTGCCATAAGAAAAATCATTGATTTTATGGAGCCCAGTTTATTAGTTTTCCTTCGAATGATACGAAGATCACATTTATTGCTCCTACCTTATTAAACAGATCTCTTGATTGCGCAATAGACGAAGGCCAAAGCACATGTTCCCACCAATGAGTGGTTAAGAAAGTGTGAATTTTCGTCCAAATATGAGATGGATCCCAAATCTCCCACTGTGGAGAAAGGCATGTATTTAAACGTCGACTGAATTGAGACGTATCCCAATTCTCCCACTGAGGAGAAGGGTATGTATTTAAACGACGACTGAATTGAGATGTATCCCAAATCTTCCACTGAGGAGAAGGGCATGTATTTAAACGTCGACTGCATTGAGATGTATCCCAATTCTCCCACTAAGGAGAAGGGCATGTATTTAAACGTCGACTGAATTGAGACGTATCCCAAATCTCCCACTGAGGAGAAGGGCATGTATTTAAATGTCAACTAAGACGTATCCCAAATCTCCCACTAACGAGAAGGGCTTATATTTAAACATCAACTGAGACGTGTCATGGAATCTCCAACTAATCCCAACTATGTGGAAGGAGACTAAAAGTGTCAATTCTATTGGGTGAAGATAATTAGTCGAAGGATCGCTAGTAATCAAGCAAATAAATTTCTTTTTAAAATCTATTCGGTCTACTAGTTCTTACATAATTAAGACTAGTAAATAGACCATTATAAAAGACTCTGTCTTAAACGTATATTCCCACAATGGTAGTGGTGGAAAAGGTGATTGTAGTGGAAAACTGATTCCCTCACACCAATATAAATAATCTATAAGTGATTCTCGTCCAATTATGGAATGACACTTATCTCAAATCTCCAACTAATTCCCAACTATAAGGAAAGGAGATAAAATTTTCATCCAACTATGTGATGTTAATTACTCCCAAATCTCCCACTGTGGAAATGGGCTTATTTTTTTTGTCAACTGAGACGTATTCCCAAATCTCCCACTGTGGAGAAGGGCATGTATTTAAACGTCAACTGAGACGTATTCTCAAATCTCCCACTGTGAAGAAGGGCATGTATTTAAACGTCAACTGAGACGTATCCCAAGCCTCCCACTGTGGAGGAGGGCATGTATTTCGTAACGAGAAGAATTAAAATCATCTTTTTTTTCAAGCCTCCCACTGTGGAGGAAGGCATGTATTTCGTAATCAGAAGAATTAAAATCATCTTTTTTTTTTTTTTTGAACGATCAACAGAATCAATCCCGAATACTCTCGGGGCACCCACTGGACAAACGGAGTACTCCGAGAGTAACCCGAGTCCACCACCAATTCCGGGGAAATTACAAGTAAAACTCGTTTGGCTCAAAGATCCAACCCAGGTTTCCCTGGGTCTCCTATCATTACCCACCAGTGCTTCACTCTGCACCAAGTGAGAGTCGAACCTGCACCAAGTGGGAGTCGAACCTGCAACTCTCAAGAGAAATGCAAGTCTTCCACCACTTGATCTAGAGATCATTGGCAGAATTAAAATCATCTACAATCAAAATTGATATAGTTTGAAATAAAAAACCAAAACAACTTTTATAAGTTCGGTTTTAATTGAACCATTGGTTAACCGACATTAACTAAATTAACCGAACAGTCTTCTTTTGTAACCAAAAGAATTAAAATCATCTACAATCAAAATTGATATAGTTTGAAATAAGAAAAAAAAAGCCATTAATTTTAATGGATCATCTTGACCCGACCCTACTAGACGATCCAATCGTATCACAAATTTTCAGTCAATAACTTTTTTTATAATGTATTTATTCGTATAGTTGTGTATTTTAATAAAGTTGATTAGATCATTACGAGTAAACAAAAAGAAAAAGAAAAGGAAAGGGGTTGTTACGTTGAGATTGAGGAGCATATTTGCAGAGCTGACAAGATCCATATGGGGCTCTTACTTGCTCCTCCAATTTCTACTTTTGGCATGAAATTAACAAAGTGTCACTTTATTGTTAGAATAATATTAAAAAAAAAAAGCTTACACATTTGGAATGGGAATTTAACTAAAGCCCATTTCAAAGTCTTTACTTTTATAGAGATAGAAAGGGATTGATATTTGTGTCTTAAACCCTATTTTTAGTAATTTTTAGAAAATAAATTTAATGTATTGATGTGTCTAGGAACAAGTATATCAAACTAAGTTATGTATAAGTTTATATATGTGCCTATGTGCACATATATTTAGGGTGAAGGGGGTGGAAGCAGCAAAACATGCGGGGAATGAGTTTGCCGCGAGGGGAGTCCGCCACCGTCCCCCAATTGCCGCGTAGGGAAGGTATTAAGCGGGGAGTTGTTGTCGCATGCGGGGAAGAGGAGGGAGAGGGGTAGTGGTGGGTCTCACTCTCTTTCAACCAATCATGCATTTATTTTTTTATTTTTTTAATGGTATGGGTGAAACCACCCATTACGTTTTTTTGGGCAAGAGTGGTGTATGAGATGAGAATTGACATGACACATCATCATTGGATGGGTGGAAATTTCCCCTCATCTTAGGAGAGGTGCACCCCCTTTATGTATTGTAAATTGCACTATCTAAATATACTTAATAAAATTAACATTGAAGGGTTTAACAAAACCGGTACGTAAATAAATAGTGGAATAAATTGCATGAGTCATGCCCCACTCAATTACTCTTTCTGATTTTAATTATCTAGCTTTTTAATATTAATTAATTTGGAATATCAATTAATGTTTACAGAAGGATTTAAATCATACTTGATGAGTACTTATTCAGTTAATTCTCTTTTATTAAATACTAGTTTATAGACCCATGTATTACATGGGTTTTAGGATACACACATGAAGTTGATCGAATTATTTGGGGAAATAAATGTGTTGTCCATTTATATAAACTTAAATGAGTTTTTTTAAAATAAATATGTTATTGTTGAGGTTGGTTGCGTTTGAAAGACAAACCATTACATGTTTTAAATTATTTTTTTATATTTCATATTATTTCTTGCATCACACATCATAAATATAAATTTTAATTTGAATACATATAACCCTAATATGAACTATACATACGAACTTAAAGAAAATATAACATTACTCATTTTAAATATTTTAATTTTAATATTTTAAATGATGCGTTTACGAAGTAAGAATTTTGTTTTTGAATACAAAACACATAGTATATTTTATTTCAAATTAATATTTTCTTATTTTATTAAGTGTTATCAAAGTAGAAGATGGAATGGAATTAGTTAATGATCTAAGATTATATATATTGTTTATACTTATCTTTAACATCTGTGAAAACGATAATAACAAATTATAAGCATGATAAGGTTTTAAATTTTTTGTTACGTCAAATAGTGATGGGTGTATAAATTTTTAGTTATTACATCTTCTTTTGATAAATATGTCTTTATTTATTAAAGTAAAGATATTATATTAAAGTATGGGTAAGTAGATAACTAATATTAATTATTAAGAATTAAGAATATTCAATAGAAATAATTATGAATATAAGATTATTTCTAATATATATTAAATTCTTTTAAATTAATTTACTTATTATTATTATTATATAGTTGAGGTAGCATGATAAATTGTCACATGACATTTTGGTGAAATACTTTTTATAAGAGAATGCCATTTGGCATTAAAGTTACCCTTTTATTAGTACTAGTGGTAAGACCCGTGTGCAAGCACGGTTGGTTTCTTAGAAAACCATGCACAACACATATTAATAGAACATATAGATACATGTATAGATATTGTACCAAAACGTGTTATTTATTATAGCTAAAAGACAACTATAAACATAGATCATCGGTTAATATATCAGTTACATATGATTATTTCCATTCTCTTATTCAAAAAAGAAAGTATCCACCAATTGACAATGTAAACTGTTATAAACATAAGTACATATAAAAGATGGCTAAGATATGTCCACGTCAGAACCTCTCTTGCGACAAACGATGACAGTTGTTTGGAAACTTCTGTTGGCCGACTACAGAAGTTGGGAACAGTGTGAGTCAAACAGTCGTTAGATAAACAGAAGTTATGAGAACAGATGATAACTTTCAGTAGTTGTTTTATTTTTAGCTAACATCTGTCCACGTCAGAACCTCTCTTGTGATAATGGATGACAGTCAGCAGTATAGTAAATCAACAGTCATTAGGATAAACAGAAGTTATGACAACAGACGGTACCTTTTAGCAGTGGATGTATTTTTAGGCAAGCAGAAGTTTGAAAAACAGTTGTTTTCAACAGCTGTAACTCAACAGTAGTTAGTCTAACATCTGCTATTAGGCCAACCACTGTTAGTATCAAAACCTCTGTTAAGCATTTTAAAATTGAATATCATCTGTTGTTCGTTAACATCTGTTGGCCCATAGCAGACCTTTGCATCTTCAGACATTTATTCATCAGCAGATGCTCTCTTTTGTCAAACTTTAGCTACAACACACCTTTTACAACAACAAATATTGACTCTTTGGAATTAGGTCTTACCGCAAATTCTTCCAAAAAACTGTTATTGATGAACAAATATTCTAGATGTTACACATCAACATCAACATCTAATCTAATGGACTAACAAACTCACAACATCTGCTATTAACCTAACCACTATTACTATAAAAACCTTTTTTGTTGGCTCAACATATTTTGAATATCATCTGTTGTTCTTTAACATCTGGTCTCCCATACAGACCTTTCCTTCTTCAATCTTTTATAATCGGCAGATGTTCTCTTTTATCACACTTTAACTAAAACAGCCCTTTTACAACTCCAAATATTGACTCTATGTAATTTGCAAGAGCACAAATTCTTCAAAAAACTTCTATCAATGATCAAATTTTATACCTTGTTTTATATTTGCACTCATCTGTTCACCATTAAACCAACCCTTGATCCTATTAAACCTCTGTTGACTTACCAAACATCTGTTCAAACACAATTCAACATCAACATAATCTAAATCAAACTCAAACACTAAATAAGTAAAAGTAAAACGTAACAACATAGATTCATAAGATTAAAATTTATTCATTTATTCATGACATTAAAAGTCCAATAATTACATAACATATTGAACAACTAAACTTTCAAATCTAACAATAACAGCAAGAATTAAGAAATTTTAGTTTAAACTCCATCGATTGCTGAACCTCTCGATGTATGTCCTTCAGCATCGCCATAAACTCTGCGTCTCTATCACCGCACTCTATATTACTGACAACACAAAGCTCACGAACGGAAGTTGAAGGCATCCGCATCAGATTTCTGGAAACCTGCTCTCTCGTGAACATGCCAACTTGCAATCCATCAAAACATCTCTTCAACTCTCGAAGAGTAGACCTATCCTCATACACCTGTTCCTCAATTTGCCTGATAAAACGCTGCTTTAAATCATCTGATTTTGCAGAAGTGTATGACGCCATTTCAGTAAACTATATTACTCGACTTTCCTGAAAGTATGATATCTTTGTAGGAAAACGTGATGAAAAACAGGTGAAGTGGCAATGAGTTTATATACTGAAATATCTAACAGTGAAAGAAATCACACTTAAACTCATTGTACATTTAATAATCTAATCAATCAAAACGTGTAGATTTAATATAAACATATTAATGTATATTTCAAAACAGCAGTCTTTTAATGAAAAAACCTTTTCAAACCCCAACTTTTATGGGAAAACTGTAAAATTAAATATCAAGAAACCCAAGGGACAAATTTTAGAACTTCAAAGAAAAGAAGCAGATTATCATAATTACAATTAACATCAACATTTACCATGTAGACGCGTTTTTAAACTCTATAAAAGACCGATGATTACTTTTGATTCAAAACATCAACAAATTATCCTACAATCACTGTCTGTCAAAAATTGTTCCAAATCAGAAAATCCAACAAAAATCTACATGGCAAACTTCAGCTTCTACCACTGGTTAGACACCAGCGATGTTAAAACACAATTCTCGATGTGGTCACTCAATGAAAAAAGAACAGACGAAGAACTAAACACGAAAGTCGACATAATCAATGACACTAATTACAACAAAACCTGGAACAGCATAGCATTGCTCGACGAAGTCCTCCACTCTCCTCCATCAGATTTCCAAAAGAATGCAGAAGAGTTTCTGACACAACTAATAAAACAGGATCAGAAAATCTGCAACATGCTAACTAATCTGAAAAACAAAAGAGAGCATGAAATCATATGGAGAAAGGCCAGAGTCTACGAAATCCTAGCAAGTGTTAACTCTAACGTGTAATAGTTTGTGAATATTTCAGTAAATTTATTTTTTTCTATGTATGTTTGTTTAATTTACTAATCTCAATATGCATCTTAACATATTCTAAAATGTCAGTGTCAATAAAAACTCTCAACATCATCAACGCTTGTTTGTTCATAATCAAATTAAACTACAGATAATCAAAATAAGAAACAAACCTAAAATGCAAAGGTCTTCTCTCAACGAAGGTAGCACGTATAACTTTTCACGATATTGCAACAATCTATACTTTGTATAAAAGAAGAAAATCTCGCTGACATAAGAAAAGCTGACTTTCAATTTAACGAAAACCGAACAATGCAACTCTCCCATCAAAGAAGGTAGCACATGCAACTTTTCACGATGTTGCAACAATGATACTGCAACATCGATGTTGACATGTTGATGTGTGAAGGGAAGCTTCATTGAAACGACAATGTTGGAACAATGATACTGGAACGATAATATGTAAACAGAAGTTTAAACACATGATATTGGAATGATGATGTGTAAACATAATCAACAAACATTCGAACAAAGAAGTATAATCGGATATTAGTCGGCTGAACCACGAGACCTATGCATTTGAGAGAGAGAGAGTTACGCTCGTAGATATGAGCGAGAGAGATAGAGTTGAAATTTGAATGTGGAGCCAGATTCATATATCTTATTTATAGGATTCGAATATATGGTTTGAATTTTGAATCTGGAGCCAGAATTTTGAATCTGGACAGAGGTTTACTTTAGCTAAGATGAGCTGAGGTTTGAATGTAAAGTGAATAGCAGATATTTTAATTGAGATTGGCAGAGGTTTGAAGAGAATTTAAAATGATTTTATATATTAGGCTTTATGATGTAGTAATGACATAAGAAAAGCATTGTTGGACAGCCTCTCTGGCTGACACATCAACTTTTCTTATGTCATTGGGATTTCTCCTTTTATAGAAAGTATAGATTAGATACTAAATCATGTATTAGACAGATTTAAAGATATAAGTTATGTAATTTTATAATAAGGTGTACATAAATTTACAGAAACTAAATTATTATTATTATTATTATTATTGTTATTATTATATACTTTGAACCATAGTGATCTAACTTATATATTTAAATTTATAAATATTTTCCCATGCTTATTTCTTAAAATTATAAACTGTTAATGATTCTAAAATAATCAATATTAATAAACATAGTAATTAAAATAAAATTCTTATTTCAGTGATTTAGAGTTCTAGATAAATATTACTTTTTTAATGTTGTTACATAAATATATAATAATCTGATGAAAATAAAATACATAAGATATATATTTGTTTTAGTTATGATGATAAATAAGATTATATATTTATTTAGGTGAAATTTTTTTTCTATATCTTGAGTTTTAAATGATTATTAATGTTATGATGCATCATCATTATATGTATATTTATTTAAATTTAAATTATTGTGATTGTCACACCCCCAAAATCCACACGTGGAGTATCACCGTTTGGAGGCGTGACTGACCAGGATCAAGCCACCAATCATATTGAACAAGCATGTAAGTAAACATAATTCAACCAACCAATATGAAAGGTGTTCAAAAACCAAAGCATAGTTAAGTGTTTAGCGGAAGCATAATTTGTAAAACCCATAGCAAGTATTAAATATGAAATAAAGTAATGTTTAAAGCATGGCACACATCGCCATGTCCCACAACGACCGTTCCTCCCTGTGCAAGCTCCATGGGTACCTAATGACCTGCAAGGCATGTAGCAACGAATCAACAACAAAGTTGAGCGAGTTCACAGTTGGTTGTTTGGTTTAAGTATTCATATCGTAAATCGTATGTTCGTTTTGTAAACCATGTATCGTATTAATCCTTATCGCGGCCAGTCCAGGCATATGTGCGATGATTAGTGGGGGCTTCCCATGTGTTACAAGACCACGCGTATCGACTGCTACGAAAATGTAAGAGGTGCCCTAAGTCAATGTCTATCAGCATTGACCCTTTGCCCATAGTCCATTAGTACACGCCCGTCCGACTGGCACGGTGTGAGGTTTGTTAAACCTAATAGCGCTATTAACTAATGACCCGCTCGCCCTAGGCCTCGGCGATTAAGTCGATAATTGAGGGACTTCCTTTGATAGAGGTGATGGTCTTAAGATCGTGTACGTAGGCTTTACGTACGTGCCCTTCAATCCGAGGACAGTAGTAAGTATAACTGTACGTAGGTTTTACGTACGTGCCCTTCAACCGAGGACAGTAATAATTTGTTTAATAGTAATAGTTGTACGAGTAGTTATTCAATCCCATTCCCAATCCCCTGGGAATCCCATGCCTTGGCTAGTGTGAACTCACCTTGGTTTGCTCGGCAGATACACAGAAAGGTCAAGTCTAGCAGCTAGTGGTCAACCACGTCCTAACATGGTTACCATACAAGTCAGGTTTTGGTTTCAAGTAGTGCACACAAGTATCACATAGATAACATATAAGAAACACATATGAATCATGGCAAACATGCAACATCAGGTTCAATCAGTTATCTCGTATTCCGTATTGGGCTCGCACAAGCTTAGTGGCCTTGTGCGAGTCATCCGTTGGAGCCCAAAACTACCCGGCCCAATATATAACATACGGCCCAAATTCAAACAGACAAACAATTCTTGTGCGACTCAACGGTCCTTGTGCGACTGGGGACCGCTTGTGCGATCAGGTCCTCTTGTGCGACCAGATCAGCTTGTACGGTCTGATCTTGTGCGACCAAGGGGTCTTGTGCGATTGGTTTATTATCCAAATATTATGCTATTTAGTTATATTGTTTCCATATTCGATTTAGTCAACAGTCAAACCGTTATCTATTGATTTTACAAATCAATTCCAATAGTTACCAAACTCGCAATTTAGCAATCACACAATCAACAGTTTTTAATGGAATCATCATGACTCTAATGAAAATAACAAACATCATCATAACAGACATCATGATTGGTATCATATGACTCATCTCTATTTCATAAATAGCCGACCCACATCATCATCTTATATTATCAATATCAATATTCAACCCAATCAATTAAGTCAAGTCTCATAAATATGCACCACAGCCGATTCCTAGTATTATTCGGATTCACCATCATGCATTCAAGGATCATCAGAACTCTATGTCACTTAACATCACAATCATTACACATCGATTAACGGGAACACTTTAGCAGACTATATCTCCTCTAATTACTCATGCTAACTTTTAACAAATTGCACACATAAAATCGATCACATGTAACCTGGCAATTCACGTGCACCTATGCAAACAATGGCCGACAACATATGGTGATTCCTATCCACTTGGCTGCACATTTTAGACATCTCACATGCATAATATGTAATTAATTCAAGCAAATATATAACCTACAACATATACCACTTTCAATCATATATCATGTGATCACTCATCATTACATAGCATCATCATAACAATCTGTATATAATCAATCAACAATTAACATCATATAACAACAAAGGCCAAGAACAATAGCACTAACCGGAAGTTCTATCGAATGGACAAATGCTTCGAGAGGGGGGGGGGTCGTCTGCCGTCGCAAAAACAGAAAAGAAGTAGGGTTTGGGTTTGTTATCTTATAATGATGAGAAGTATAGGAAGGTTACAAATACCCAACAAGTGGGCCGATCCTATTACTCTTTGTTTACAAAATACTGGGCCGATATAGTGTATAGTTTTTAAGGTGTGAATATGTTGTCCAACACATGTGTGGCCTAAGCTAACACCAATAAGTTATTTAACCGAAATATCACACGTTAATCACATTAAACAGATAACATAACAAACAAACATCTCGACATATAATTCAACATGTACAATTACAAGGCAAACAAGTCGTGTAAACAATTAACATGCAATAAATGCATAGGTGGAATCTTGGAAACTCGAGTTGTCACGGTGATACATAAAGATTATAAGTTTATTTAGATATATAAACAACAAATTTTAAACATCTTGAATTAAAAAAAAAAAAAAGATGAACCGATCAAATTGTGATTGATCCATGAGAAGATGTTACACCTATCTATGAAATTATGTAAAGATTATTGATATAAATAGTTGTGAATAACAATAATATTTTGCAATAAAAGTATAGTATAAATTAAATTCATATGAACTTAATTTTGAGGGAAGAGGAGAAAGTGTCATGTGTTATTAAGTGGAATAATTATATTTTTGAGGGAGGATGAGAAATTATCATGTGGCATTAAGTGAAATGCTTTATTAGAATGAGATTCAACTTCAACCATATCAAACATTTAACCAATATTGATTTTAACTACTATAAGTCTATAAGTGTATAATGAAAGCTATCTAGATAATCGTTACAACGTAAATAAGTTAGGATATATTTTTTTTGAACAACAAGATTCTATGATTCATAGAATAGAACCAACATATGCTGTAAAAATCCGAAAATAAACATTACACAAACACACAGTCAACGAAAAACACAAACGCCCTAACCCCGTCCTACTTAATACAATCTCGAACATTAAAATCCACCCACCTACCCCAATCTAAACCTACCAACTTAGACCGACTCCTTAACCAAATTAATTAACTCTATTAAACAAAAAGTTTAAATTCCATTGATCATTTTAAAATGCAATTTAAACGGTTTAAGGGATAATTAAACTAGCAATTGCAATCTCAAGTTGTATCAACACATATTTACGGGTCAACACGACTTTAACCTATTAACAGAACACAAGTAAGTCCGAGAGTTTGTGTCTCACATTCAAGTTCGTATGTCATAAGAATACATATGTTTGTTAACACATTTAGATCATTTATACCTGAAACTTGCAATTCCCTTAACACGTACGCAGTACGTGATAATAAAGAAATCTCCCCCCCCCCCCCAAATCCCCCTAAAGTCCAACATGTACTGGCAAATGTTTTTTTAGTAAAATTGTCCATGACATTAAAGTACAATTTGACTTGATCGTTAGATAAAAAGTCGTTTTTAAGTGTCTACAAGCACCACATGCCTAACATTTTCTTGTTGTTATACCTATAGATGGGTTAGGCCAATATATGTCACCGGTGGAGTACCGAACTATCCTTAAGTATCGCCTCATGATTCCTTTATTTCCAGTTGATGAGATATGCCACGTTCATCATAAGGCGTGTTTGGACTCTTTTGGGGAGCATGCAATTCATTGTAGAGAGCTTCCGGGGTTCAAGTACCGACATGATTTGGTTAGGGATATCCTTTTTGACATATTCAGGCGCGTTGGGAATTTCTTAACTGACCCATTGGAAGGAAGATCTACCTTTAAACCAACCGACATTTTGGTGTTCGAATAGATAGGGGAAACACGCGTGTGTGGATCTAACAGGGGTATCCCCCTCGTGGGCTTAGGGGGTAGTGTTTTCACGATGAGGCAAACTGCTCTAAAGGCTGCTTCGGACAAAGTGACCAAACATGAGAAAGCTTGCATGTACAATCAGCATGTGTTTATCCCATTTGTTTTTTTGATACTTTTGGTTTCCTTGCACCAGATGTTGGGGACCTATTTAGTGGAGTTCAAAGGGTCATGCATAGTAGTGTTTTGACCCCGAGATCTATGGATATAGTTTTTAAAAGACTTAGTTTTCTTCTCAAAAATGGGTAACGACGCAATTTGTTGCCCGTTTACCTTCTATCTTGATGTAATTTCCATTTGGAAACTTCGTAATAAGTAAAAAATTAAGCCAGAATTTGATTTTTCTCTAATAACTTAGTTTTGTTAATTTTTTATAAAATATTCTAAATACATGGTTATGTTTCATTTTACATTTTATCGAAAACGGAGTTGTATCTAAAATAAAGTATTTTTGGTATTATAAACTATGCAGAGTACCGATATTGTACTGAACAACTTCAGTATTGATGCCGGTATTCATTTTGATGGTTTCCGATTATGATAATATTCCAATTATCTTTAAATTTATTTTTTCTTTTATATTGAGTTCGTTAACATTTGAAAAAAATAAATCTAAATACGCATTTATGTTTGCCTTTTCACCTGTCAACATTCAGGCAGAAATTTTATTTAAAACGCGGTTGTATTAAAAATAAAATAGTTTTTTTCTGTATTTTCGGGGATACCAAATAGATATAAATTTTATTGAAAATGAAGTTGTATATAAAATAATATATTTTTTGACATCGTAAAATATACCGAGTACTTATACATACCACACCAAACCGAAATAATACCAACATTAATATTTTTTGCTAAATGTATTTAGTCATTTTTACTTGATCGAATATGGATGAAACAAAGCATGAAAAGGTTAGAAACGAGATTCATAAATAATTTGACAAAAAATCCACATCATACGTCAAATCAGAGTCAAATATTGTCCAAAATATTCGCACACGGCCTATGTCTATTTGCACACTCAAAGCGCCCCGCTATGGCCAAAGCGGGGCGCTTTGAGTGTGCAAAAAGACAAAAAGTGTTGGCTGGAAGTTGTGTTTTTTTTTTTTTGAAATAGGTGGGATGTGGGTTAGTTTGGTAGTGTTTTTTGAAGGAAAAAATTGTATTTGAGTTTTATAATACGTTGTTTTATAATTACGTTTTTTTACGTCATTATTTTTATAGAACGTATATAATATAAGTGCGTCTTTATAAACTGTTAACCTAGTTTATTTTGTTAAATTAAACGAACACGTTAAATAAATTGTACAGAAAGCCATAAGAATTAAACGTAAACAATTCAAAACCAACGTGATGTAAATATATATCAGTTTGTACATACAAAACAAAAAGGTACAACTGACTACATAATACATAACAAAAAACTATACAAACAAACTAAGGTACTAATCCTCGTGCGGTGGGGACGGTGGGAGGGGAAGTGGAGGCAACCCAGCGAGCTCTCGTAGAGAAACGAGCGTCTCGATGATCCAGTCCTGGCGTGCGGCCTGGCGTCTGAGGCGCCGGTCGAAGTCCCGAGCCACCTCACGCGCTACCGGAGGCAGGTCAGCGTAAACGTGCTGCGGGTACTGTGGCGGCTCAGGAGCTGGCTGAACTGGTGGTACCGGGATCTCCTCGATATGCTCCTCCTGAGCCGGATCCTCTAATACAGGCTGAGCCTGAGCCTGAGCCTGAGCCTCAGCCTGAGGCTGGCCCGGGAACTGATCGAGTCCCAGAGCCTGTAGCTGAGCCTGCCGAGCGGCCGCCTGCTCAGCAGGAGGGGCCAACACTCCAGGCCTCAACTCAATAACAACCGGGATGACCTCCGGCACCGGCTCCGGCTGCCAAATCAGCCCGTCTCCGCCCCTAAACCTCAAACCAACATCAAAGCGACGGGTGATCTGCATGCTAGAAACTGACGCGCGGCCCAACCTGGTAGACGGGACCGGATCGGACAGCACCGGATCTCCCTCGGGCACGATCCCGAGCGAGCGTGCGATGGCGGTGATGAATGAGCCAGTGTGCACCCACCCGCGGAGCTGCCGGTGGTATGCTGTGGCAAAGTAATCTGCCAGGCTGGCTGCTAGATCGCAGGGCTGTCGTCGCAGTAGACAGTATAAAAAGAAAAGGTCACTGAGGTTGACCTTCTCCCTGCTGTTTTCCCGCGGCACGATAGTTGACGCGATAACATGGTGAAGGTATCGGAACAAGGGGTCTTTGATGGTGGTGGCCTTTTGCCAGGATTTCCCAAAGGGAACCCTGGAAATGGCCCTCCAGAAACTGATAAGCGTCTGCCTGTCCATCATCGTAACTGCCTGCGTATATAAATCAGTATCGAGCTCGGCCTCTGTGTACAAACCTGTATAAACAAATAATATTAAATAAACAAATAATAATAATAAACAAATAATATTAAATAAACAAATAATATTAAATAAACAAATAATAATAATAAACAAATAATATTAAATAAACAAATAACATTAAATAAACAAATAATAATAATAAACAAATAATATTAAATAAACAAATAACATTAAATAAACAAATGATATTAAATATAAAATAATAAATAATATTAATTAAACAAACCTGTATGGACAGCAAACTGCCGCACACTCATCTCAAACTCCTGACCGGCGAGACGGAATGTAACCTCGTGGACAGGAAAATCCGGGTCCTCCACGTAATCCGCCGGATGCGGCGCGTATGTAAACGTGGAAAGAAACTCCCACGTCAGCTCAGGGTACGAGTCCTCCATCGCTAACTCAAATAGGCGCGACCAAGGAGTATCTAGTCCAACTATCTCACGCGCCCGCGCGGCCTCTCCCACGGTCTCCAGCAGGCTCCAATCTATCCCTACATGCTCCCCAAGGGGGATGGTGCGCAACCTCGCGCATCTCCCCCTCGCCCGTGACCCCGGCGGAAACTGCAGGTACGGACATGCCGGCTCTCCCTCCTCGCCCACATCTACCTCAGCCTCCATATGCTCAATCTCGTCATCGGTGGAATCCATCCCTGCACGTTGACAATATAATATTAAATATAAAATAAATAATAAACAAATAATATTAAATAAACAATTTAAATAATAAACAAATAATATTAAATATAATTTAAATAATAAACAAATAATATTATTTATAAAATTTTAAATAATAAACAAATAATATTAAATATAAAATAATAAACAAATAATATTATTTATAAAATTTTAATATTATTAAACAAATATTATTAAACAAATAATATTAAACAAATATTATTAAAAAAATAATATTTAAAAAAATAAATAAACATGAACCAAAGCGCCGCGCTTTGGCCTCGGCGCGGCGCTTTGGTTCTTCGCGATGAATAGCAGCCCCACCCGATCGATCCAAACGCCCAAATCAAACAAATATCAAACATGTACATTTAACCAAAACGATTAAGGGTGTTCGATTTACCTTTTAGCGGTCGAAAGATTGAAAACGAATATATCCGAAGATCAGTGTGTGTAATCGCACCTTGTGTGTGTGTTTTGTGTTTTGTGTTGAAGTGGGGGAGAAGCTGCCCCGCTTCAGGTATAACGAGGGACCGAAGCGCCCCGCTATGGCCAAAGCGGGGCGCTTCAAGGGTAAAGCGCTTAGCTTTGGTCATAGCGGGGCGTTTAAGGCCTTTTTTTATTTTTTTTTAAATTGTTTTTAATTCACAAACGCGTCGATAATAGTCTAAATTTTACGTTTTTTCCATTATACATCATTTTTTTTTATATATGGACTATACTGCAAGTTCCGGATCAAATCGGTTACGTGTGATGTCTTATTCCGTTATATCGTATCATTTTTGTTTGAAAGCACAAGTACTCCTGTGAGAGGTGTTATGGGTATCAGCCGCCTACCGCACATGAACATGACGTATTTTTCCATTAATTGTAGTATTATGATGTATATGGGCATTTTGGGTCGTACAAGTGCGTATTGAATCTGATTGGGTCGTGTCGGTGACATTCGGTTTTTAACGTGATGTAACGCATATATTGAACAAACACAAACGTGATTATTATTAAACACATTTAACCTACATCGTTAACATATGGGGTTACATATGGGGTTACATTAAGGTCAGGGGCACGATACGTAAGCATTTCGTACGTGTTGATCTGATCCCTGTATAATGTATGCCAGGCTGCTGCGCGCTCTGTTCTGTGTGCTGTCCAGAGTGGGTTTGGGGGAGGCATTGGATAACAACCTCCAAGCTCTACATGTATGAAATGCCCATGGTCGACGAACACAACCGCAACCACCAGGTGAGGTTCCTCAGCTTCGTTTGGCCCGCCCAGCAGAGGGAAAATTGTACAGCTCCCACGCATGTCGAAGCTGTGAACAATCACACCGTATCGTTGGGCAATAAGAAACCCCGTGTCAGGCATCGTCATGTAATTTTCGATATCTGCTCGTCCCACCCCCTTGAAATTGATCCGTCTAAGCAGCGCATCATAATGTCCTATGTTTTCCGGATCGAAAAACTGCCTCCAAAGCGATTCGTTCGTACGTAACTCCTTTATAAGTTGTTTCCGGATCATCAAATATGAATTTTGTTTCACTCCTAACCCAACAGCCACCGATCGAAACCCACAATGACCATCTGGTTTCACGTCCTTTATTCTAACGATGTATGGATGGATCACTTCGGGAATCTGAGATGCGTAGTTGCGGATCGCTATATCCGTCTTATGACCGAGCTTGATCATCGGGAAATCAGGGTGCAGGTTGATCGGTTTGGTATTCTTTTGTCTTCTTGAATCTTCGAGTGATATGTACGAGCTGTGACGGGGAAGATCATCTGAGGCCTCGACCCAAGTTTCTTCCGACGGAATGTACGAGCTTTTTCTAGCGGCTTCAACCTTTCTTTCTTCCTGCGTTTTCAACGTTGGGCGACCACGAGTTTTCTTCAGAACAGCAGGAGGTTTTTTGTTATTGTTCCCTGGATTGAGGATTTGCTGAAACTTTTCAAAGAAGCTCCTTTTCACCTGAGGGGGTGTTGGATCGATCTTTTGTTTCAATTTTTCAAATTCCGCGTCTACATCGATATCCTCTATGTTTGTCTTTGCAGGCTTGAAGTTAAGCTTCTTCCAGAACACGTCTATGTGTGTGATCCGGAGTTGCTGACCTGTGGATGAAAACAAATTAGGTGGCAAAATCATAACGAGAAAGGTCAAAGATATTAATTACCTTTATTTTCCAACTTTTCCAAACGACAGGCACATGGCAAACCACAGCTGGTAAAAAGTTGGCAACCACAGCTTGCACCGTAGTCTCTCAACCCGTCTTCCTTACGTTTTAGTTCCCTACTCAAAAGCTCAATCGCATATATTGAAACCTTTCTGAGAATATATGCAAGCATGGGCTGCTTCCTGTGGTGCGTCATCACTTTTCGGAGGCTTGTTTCAAAGCTTATACTAATCTCGGTGTATTGTCTATCAACAACATGATCAACATACAGTACAAGTTTATCCAGTGTGTTGCGATGACTTGGAAAGTGACTTTTTAGTGTTGCATGCATGCCCTCAACCCTGTTGGTCGTAGTTTGGTGAAAGTTGATAGTTTTGTTAATCCAGCATGATACAAACTTTTCACGGTACGGATCCAACCAGGATTTCTTCATATAATCAAAAACCTCTAAAATTAAAAAAAAACGTAAATAGTCAGTTTTTGTTATTATATAAAATTTGAACATAATTATGTAAGAAATACCTACGTTCACGGTCATCTTCTTTCAGCTGTGCTTCAAGGTTTTCCAAGTTATACATGTATATTTCCTCGGTCGTAGACTCGCACAATAACCAAAAACTACGTACGAATTCTTTCCAATCCTTGTCAGAGAATTTCTTCTTGCTGTTCTTATTAATATTTTGTTGAATATGGAACCGACAAAGATACTTATGCGCTTTTGGAAAAACTTGTTCACACGCGTTCATTAGCGCAAAATCCCTGTCTGTTAAAATCACGCGCGGTTCCATACATCCTACCAGCATAGACTTGATCCTCTGCAACACCCATAGGTAGTTCTCTGACTTCTCAGCGGAAATTACTGAACAAGCAGCCGTAAACGATTTGTTTGTCGACGTCATGCCTACGACCTGAACAAATGGCAGGTTGTACATGTTCGTTTTGTAGGTGGCGTCAATAATTAGCACATGCGGGAAGGCACACCACATCTTGAATGATCTTTCGTGAACAAAGAAGACATCTTCAACTTCGTTTGATATCTCATTCGTGCGCATGTAATAAGTGTAATTTTTTTCGAGAAGAATGCTTTCAAGTTTTTGCATCGGAGACTTACCGACATTTTTTTCGGCGTTGATCTTCTGAACAGCGTTGTGTATATCTTTCGGAATAAGCTTTCTAGCCGGATTGTTTTTTGTCAGCGTTCGCCAGATACTTTGGTTGGGTATGTCTTGCTCTGCCAGCTCCTTAACCAGTTTTGTATCCTCCGAAGAAAGCCTTCTCGCATACGCGTGACCCTCTAAGTTTTCAATAGGAGTGTGGTTATGCTTCGCCTTCGTCACCTCGATCCTCCAAACACTTCCAGATGATTCCGAAAACCCGATCATCTCGAACGGGCAGCCTATTTTCTTGCTACCCGTTTTCCTCTGTGTAGCTATACTCTTATGCTCCCCACCAAAAGTACATTGAAACCAAATCTTGTAATTCTCTCCTCTTTTATTCGACCTCTTAGTCACAATGAGGTAACCGTTGTCTTTTGCCGTGTCTTGTACCCAACGCACCAACTCTTTACGTGACGAAAAGGTCTGCGTCGTATCAAACGAAAACGTAACCGGGTAACAGCCTTCCTCGTCAACAGACACATCCCCCGGCTCACCATCGTCACCGAGGTCCGAATATACTTGATGTTCAAAGTTGTGCTCGCCACCGTAACCGAAATTCGAATAACCTTGTAAGCTCTGTTGACAACCGTAACTGTCGTTTGGACCACACTCCTGCTGTACAAAGCTGTACTCGCCACCGTAACCGAAATTCGAATAACCTTGTTGTGCGTAAGGGTCCTCCACAGGGGTATTCAAATCCAGCGTCACCGTGTTATCACGATAATGAATGCCAGATACAACCTCTGCCTCCCTCAAGTTGGACGAGACCGGTTTCTCATACGAGTCAGAAACAGCGGTCCCCTCGTAAGAATCAGGAACAACTGTCTCGTCAGAATATTGACCGAAAATATAGTTGTTTAACCACGACATCGTTTTTTCAAGAGATGTAACTAATACAGCAAAACCGCGCGTTATTTTGAGAAGAAACACAACGGATCTGAAATGAAGGCAAAATGTATATCGAAGACAGTGTGTGATCGAAATGTATGTCTCGCAGGTTGCTTTTAAAAGGGGAAAAGGGTGAAATTTGGGGTCGAAGCGCCGCGCTATGGCCACAGCGCGGCGCTTAGGGTTAACGACAAAACATCATGATTAGCTTTATGTCTGTCAAACAGTATCGAATGTTTCAAACGTCAATCGAAGCACGTGTTGTCGATCGAAGCGCCGCGCTTTGGCCATAGCGCGGCGCTTTGGGGTGTGAAAATAATTTTGGGCGTGTGCAGCTAGCATGACCCCTATTAATATCCAACATTTTCAAATATTAAGATGATCATGTCATGTCATGCGCCGCATTAACATTTTTACCTGAAAAACGTGTTTGATTCCCCTAGTTGAAACTTTTGAAAGTTGAGTCAATATTTAAAAGCAAAAAGAATAAAATGCAATTCTATTTAACGGGTCATCTTATATATATTGTGTGCTCAGTTGAAAACTGTCTTAAAAGAATTGGGTCTCTCGATTTGGTCTCAAGGGTTTGGTTATCTGTGTTGGTGTTAATAGATGATGCGATGATGGTGATTGGTAATATGATCGTCGTTTTGACTCGCAATGATAAAATGTGATTGTGATTGTGATAACGATGTAAATGATAAAGAGGTGAAGTCAATAACAATGTAAATGAATTAAGTTTGGTTCGTTAAAAGAATTGAGCTCAGCTCAAGTCTTAATTCAAGTTTAGTTAACAAATAAGCTTAAACTTGGGTTTTCATGTATCAAACTTGGTTTACTTAAACGAGCTTTATTATTTATATAATTAGGGCATGTTTGGCTAAGCTTATTATAGTTAAAAAAGACTTTTGGGAAAAGGACTTTTTGAAAATGAGTTTTTAAAAAAAGTGTTTGAATTATCTTATTGATGTAAAATGACTAAAATGAGCATTCTTTTAGATATAAGGGGGTAAAGAAGGGGTATATTGGTAATTTGTAGTTTGAAAAGTTAAAAGTTAGCCAAGAAGTCATAATATTGTGACTTCTTGAAACCTCATTTTTCTTCTTTGCAAAAAGTCATTTCAAAAAGGACTTTTGGCTTAGCCAAACACAAAAACAACTTATTGGCTTTTTGATAAGTCAATAAGCCAATAAGTTGTTTTGAAAAGCTTAGCCAAACATGCCCTTATTATATTGTTTATGATGACGGGGGTATGCCAAGACCAAATAAAATGACTTAAATGCATGAATACTCAAAAGGTTAAACGGTTCAAAGGTTGAAAAGCTGGGGAGATGAAGTAAAGCAATACGGGAACAGTAAATGGTCACATCTCCGGATTGTCTCACCAACTCACCAGCCGCAAAAGCAACACGGATCCACAGAGCACACTCTTTTACCCGCAGGTCAAAGCCTTCAACCCCCAAAAAGGGCAAAACCCCCACTGCAAGCATGGTCACTAGTCAAATACATTCCTCTTTGAGAGATGTCTTCTCCTATAAATTAGACACTTCATTTACTAAGGAGGACATTCCTGGCCAGCCCTGATTCCTGAAATCTCTGGTCATTCACTTCGAATACTTGCTTCATGCGAGTTACTTCCTTTCACATCCAACACACACATTCCGTTTGCTCACTCATCCGAATCTGAACACACTTCAGAGGAGGATCTTCAGCAAACAATAAAAACAAACTAGTGAACCTCTCTCCACGTCTTGCAAACGTGGGGGGACCCCACGACCTGCGTTAGGCAAAGTTGAACCCTTCAACCCTTTTGCCTAACCGGCCAAGCTACTATCTTTGTTCTATTATTTGTTGCATCAACAATTTATGAAATAGGTATTGTTATGTTTTCAATGATAATAAAATAAAAAATAACACAAAAGCCAAACTCAACCTTCTCTTATAATAAATGAGTCCAACTTAACTTTAATCGAGCTAGACTCACTTACACTCCTAACAGTGAAAGACATTGATAATGGTAGTAGTATGTTATATGTTATTTTTAGAGGAAATTATGAATGCATCCCTTTATATCAATTACACTTATAGCCAAGAGTTATGTGATACAATGGTCGTGCATGTAATTTATCTAGTGTGTCCAATAAGTTACATGAAAAGCCTACTTAAAATAACAATGTACTTGAAACTACTCATGTGTATCACCTTTTCATCATGCGGCATCAATAATATATACGTCTTCTAGTGTGCAACACTTTATCCTGTGTATACCGAATATCTTACATATTCGAACGATTTGATACCAGATGTTAAAAAAAAAACGTTAACTTACGAGTCTAGGTTAACTGATAACCCAGACGATCCGACATAATAGATTATTACTCTTAAATTACAGTTTAAAAACACTAAAGTAGTCAACTTGAAAACTTTGATGTGTGTGATCATGCTTCAACCTTCCTATAATTATTTCCATAGAATTAGCAGTTTTTTGCGTGCTTGATCGTACGTCCGGTACCAGCCCTTGTATCAACCTGTCATAAACACCAAAAACTATTAGTGTTTATATTTTTTTTGTGTTAACGGATCAAAAAACGACAAAAGAAATGTTTTGAACGACTGGGGTTATGTCGCTTATCGCAACCGAAACGCCTTCAGCAAGATCAGTGTACTTTATTGAACCGTGCACTATGTACTAACCCGTGCAATTTGCTAAACTGTGTATTGTGCACTGACCCATGTACTTTGCCAAACCATGTATTGTGTACTGACCTGTGCACTTTACTAAATTGTGCACTCACATGTGTACTTTGCTAAACTATACACTGTGCACTGACCTGTGCACTGACCCATGCACGTTGCTAAATTGTGCACTGGCCCTTGCACTTTTCTACACCGTGCATTGTGCACTTTACTAATCTATGCACTGTGCACTGACCTATGCACTTTGCTAAAATGTGCAATGTGTACTGACTTATGCACTTTACTAAACTGTGCACTGACCTTTGCACTTTTCTAAACCGTTTTTTTGATTCAGCGTTTTATCCAAACTTATTATCCGAGTGTGTTTTAGTCAAATTAAGCTCTGTTTTCCAAACCGGAGAACATTTAAAGGTTTAGATGAAAAATAACGGGCACTTTTAACTTATTATCCCATTAAACTTAATTATGTCCCTAAGGACATAAAGATTTCTAACGTTCTCTTACTTCAAACTTATTTTAGCCATTTCTTAAATTATAGACGTATTTTGACTCTAATGACCATTTTACCCAATACTAGATATACCTCACTTGAGGTAGTCTATTATCCGCATTTGCCTTAACCATCTCTAATCAGACCTTAAGACCTCTTTGAGACTATGACCCATTACACATACCTGGTGGGGTCAAAACAATGACTCGTTTTCAATAACTTACAATTCCTTTCGTTAATCATGGCAAAGCATGCCCGTACATTAAGCTTACCTGTAAGTATGGCACTTA
The DNA here is from genome assembly GCA_030545235.1 of Helianthus tuberosus. Lineage (NCBI taxonomy): Eukaryota > Viridiplantae > Streptophyta > Magnoliopsida > Asterales > Asteraceae > Helianthus > Helianthus tuberosus. The sequence continues at coordinate 80,169,894 of CM060361.1, forward strand.
ACAAGACATAAGATTTACTACCAAGTCCAAATGGTGATATCATCACCATTTTACCCATATGACCCGTTTGTTCTTTAAAACCATTTTTGGTTTGCTCTATTGGCATCTAAACCAATCTATATATTGTTTATCACTAAAATGTGGTTCAACCCAATTTAAACTCATTTGACTCGTTCTGGCTTACGCCAGAGGATCTCCTTTTTTATAATTCTTTGTTTAATCACTAACATGTGTTTTACTTATCATTTACCTATTTGACCCGTTATGGCTTACGCCATTGGGTCTCATTTTCATAATTCTTTGTTTAATCACCAACATGTGATTTACTTGTTATTTTACCTATTTAACCAGTTATGGCTTACGTTATAAGGTCTCCTTTTCATAATTCTTTGTTTAATCACCAACATGTGATTTACTTGTCATTTTACCTATTTGGCCCGTTATGGCTTAAACTATAGGGTCTTATTTCTACAAGCTATCATTTATCAACAGCATTTAGTTCATCATAATTTCACTAATTTTGACCTATTACATGTTTTTCGTCATGTGGTCTGATTTTGATAATTTCTTATTTATCACCAAAATATTTTTCATCTCATAAATTGTGATTCTATCTATGAGGTGTAAGCTTTACTTACATTGTGCTCGTTCGAGCTTCCTCGCGCATTTGACTCGTTTGGCCCGTTCCTTTCCAAGCTCCCACCTAGCTTGTCAAGAGTCAAACTAAAACATAATATGCACAAGATGATTAGATTAGTCATCAAATACCATGACCATACCCTTTATGGATTTTTATATCTCATTTAATATTCCATTTTATCTTTGGTCAGTTTGACTTTTAAAAAAAATAAACTGTCAATTGACATACATAGATGTACTAACAATTCGATAAAACTCACTTAGGCATTTTATCGAACACTTGGTGGTCATCTATTTTAGGCCATCATATTAGCTAAATTTACCAACCAAAATTACCATTTTTTTTTCAAATCAACAAGTTCAAACACTTATTAGCATCAAGTCAACATAAACTTTCAATTATCATAAGCTAATTCATCAAACTATCATACAAGAATTTGGGGTTTTCATCACTAAGTAAAACCCATTTCATCATGTGTATGAACATTCATCAAATCATCTAATTTAGTCAAGTACCTCATACATTCTTGTAAATACGAAGATTATATGCACATTTCAACATCAATATAACATCAATTTCATCCTATCATCAAAACCCATTTAACACAAAAACTCTTCATATGCAATATCATCACATACATTAGGTTTGTAGTTACTAGATGATAAGAAATTGACGAACATGCAAGGATTCCACTCTATGTCACCTTGTGATTTCCCTCTCTTTGGTTGACACACACACATACACACACTATATGTGTGTTTTTATTTTTCTTACCTTTTTATACTTACCACTTTCATGTGTGTTCCATTGTAGCCCCTAAGGTTTGGTTTGTATTTAGTTTGTTTATAACTCACTTAACATTTATCAATAACTAACAATGGTAACTAGGTTAGTATTCCTAGTTATATACTTCATGCCAATTATTAAACGGACATGAAAATTCGATTTACTGAGTTTGGGGATGCTACATCCTGACTTAAATTAAGTCCCGATAACCCGGGCCTTTTATAAACTTTATTTTCTAAAAAGCATTAGGTTTATTTAATTAAATCATAATGTTTACCGGGTTAACTTTTACCACTAACAGTAGTTTACCCGCTGATCCCCAGTTAATTTGGTTAAATTACCAAATCTGCTTTTTGGGATGTTACATAGTGGAATTCAATTCATACGCGAACCTAGCTCACATATAACCCATGTTATTCATGTAATATATGTGTTATTATTTTTATTCAGTGCATAAAGTTTAAATATATATAAACTAATTTCATAATATCTAAGCACATAGAAACAAAGAGAACAACTTAAAACAATGGCATTTTATTAATGAGAAATGAGAGATCTAAGTATATCAAAGCTTTTATAATCACAAGATCAATCAATGATTTTGGTTGCTTTGTAGAGTTAAACATGCTAGTAGTGTTCGTCAACATTATCAACTTATTAAAAGATCAGAGCATGATTGGTTTCAATTCATAGCCATGGATTTTTATAACACCTAGAGAAAAATAAACAGGCACATGTTGACATGTTGTTGCACTTTTACAAAGCGTTGAGGTTCTTACTTTTTCTGAAATTTAAAGTTGCATCTATAGGTTTTACAAACCACTTAATGCATTTACCACTACATTATATGGAAATAATAGAGAAGTTGGGAATGGTGGCCTTGTCTTAAATTGGCTATAAACTCATTCCAACCAAATATTTACCAAAGTTTGTGCATGTCAAAAATTTATGTATGTCTTATCAGCTTCTGTTAGGTTGATAACGAATGAAAAATGTTTTCATCATGTTAACTAGGGTCGTAGTTACCCGCGCGTTGCGCAGGGACGCGATTGGAATTCAGAACGTATAGCATTCCATAACAACCGATAAATAAATTTGTAAAATTAAGTAAAATGAACATCAAAATAATAACAAAAGGTAAAACGGTATAGTAAATAACAAAGGCAAAAATAAGGTAAGCGAAAAAGAAAATGACAGAAACTTGGTCGGTTTCGACGCGCTCGTTATAGCAAAGAAAAAAAGTTAAAAAAATCTGTTGAAAAGAGTATTCGCGTGTTCGTTAAAAAATTAAACTAAAAAAACCTTTGCCACACTCGTTATAGCAAAGGAAAAGAAAACTTTTAAAATATGTCTAAAATGGTATTAACGTGTTCGTTAAAAAAACTATTTAGGGGTAGAAAAGTAATTTAGTTAAAGTGAAAGAAAAAAATACAATAGTTAAAAAACTTGGGTTATAAATGAAAAAAGTTTTCACAAAATGATGAAATAGACTAAAGGACAAAAAATTGATAAACTTGTAATACATGCATTAGATATTGTACAACACTATTCATTTTCTCTTCTTTTATATTATGTATAATATTAAAACAAATAAGTTCTACAGTGCTTATCTACAGTGGTTTTTTTCATCTATATACATTAGGGTTTCTCAAGAAGCCATACGCCATAGAGAGGGAAAGAAAGAGAGAACGAGAAGCAAGAAAACATCATCACCATCGTCATCACAGACCTTTCATCACCGGTAAGCTTCTACAATCGATTAAACAACCCAGATTGGTAATCGCTTTGTATATCGGTTGATAAATGTTCATTTGCGGTTTCTAGGGTTTCGGAGAGGACCCTTGAGGAAAATACGGTATTTATGTGATGTTGATTTTGTGATTGTTCGGTTCTTAGGCTTTGATATTTGGGGTTTTGGGCTGTCACTGAAGGTCATGGCTTTGTTTCTATTTGGGGTTCTAAACATACATATTAATTATTATATCATATATAGATGCGATGTTTCCAATATCCCCAAATTCATAATTATATCGATGCGATTCATAAATAATAATGTTGATTCTGTTTGTTTCGTGCTTGAGAATCTCCACAATGATTCCGGTTACAATCGTTCAACGAGCCACCGCTTTTGACGATTATTAATACTCTTACCGAAACGCGAGTTGTTGGAACCCTAATTTTTTGTCACCAACGGGTACGATTAGTAACTTGCGTCATTTTGTTGTGTGTGTTTTTTTTTTTTAGTTTTATGATACGAATTCTGTTTTATTGTTGAATTAATGGATTAAACTTATTATGATATGAAATCCGGCGATGTTCTTGAACCTGATTGTGCTTTTGTAGGTGGATGTGATGGAGAGAAACGCATGCCTACATGTCGTCGGTGGTCATGTTCGGTCGCCTTAGGTGGCGTGTGTGTTGCGGCGTTGTCTTCTTGGGTCGGTGATAGTGAGAGTCTGTTAGAGAGAGAAAGCAGCGATGAGAAAGTTTGGTAAAGGATTAAGTTGGATTTTTTGAAAATGGCGGTCTGATTATTATCAAGGTTTGATTCGCTTTGTTCTTCACGGTGGTAAGTTACATACACTTTCATATTTAGTTTTTGTTCTTCATGGTTGGATTCAAGTTGTTGTTGTTGTTGTTGTTTGATTGGGTCACTATTCTTTGGATTTATTTTGTAAGGTTTGGTATCGTTAATCGAAAATCAAATCAGATTTGTTGTTTGATATATCTATTAATAACAACTTAAGTGAATAGTATTTTGAGTCGTGGTTCGATTTGAATGGGCAATTTGGGCGGTTCTTCACACGGCACCCACTTCTTTCCCGTTCTGTGATACCGTATTCGTTTCACTAGGTTAATCATGGTTCTGTGACTTGTGTTTGGCTCTGTTGGGTTATTGTTCGAATTTGGGAAATGAAATTGGGATTATGGTTCTGTACCGGCAAATAGATTGAAAACAATCAGGTCTAGCCCGGTTTAAATACATGAGTCTAAACCCGTTGAATGTGGTTCGGTTGGGACTGACTTCGATCCGGTAACTAGAATGGGGATCGTATGTAAGTTAGTCGTTGTTTCTGCAACACCTGTTGCAGCCATTATCAACCCAGTTGTATTTTACCTGACTTGTTGGAATTAAGGGTATATGGAACTGAAAGTTATATTCGACTGTTACATCTCGAGTTCGTTTGTCGGCTATGATGACTTTTGTAAAAAAAATAGATTTGATGTTACATAGCAAGGATGGCGAGTGCATTGTTTGCTACTAGCAACCTGTTATGCAGCCATCACAACCTCAATACCGATTCTAAGCCGTCAACTACAAGTCATTATGTAACACCTCGCAAAATCATGTTCAATACAGTAATGACACGTGTCATAAACCCCAAACGTGTAAAAAGTTAACTTTGAGGGACTAAAGTTGACAAACAGTGAAACGATGTATGTGGAAGGACTAAAAGCATTAACATGCCAAACTTATGCCTCTGATTGACCTCACACGATGTTCGTATTCTTTATTGAGTAAATTGTCAAACGCAAGAAACCGTTTGTGATTAAAATCGAAAGTTTATAAAGCACATGGGTTAAACGTGTCAACATGTTAATTCTTACCTCTGAGTGACCTTTTAACGAACCCGGGGCTTTGTAATGTTTTATTATACTCTCACGAATATCAGATAATGATTTCATGAAGTTTCGGTACTATTATATGATTAAATGTGTAAATTCCAAGAAGAAGGGTTGAAAGTGTCAAAATGATAATTCTACTCCCGGGAGACCGTTTTATCGAATCTGGAACTTAACAATATTTGGTTTTATTCCCAAGATCATGTGAAACCTGAAATTAAGGGCCCCTCATGCTGAAAATGAAAGTTATACGAGTTATGAAAGTACATGGACTGATCTTGTAACAAAACAAACAAATTTGGAAATGGGCTGCCTCGCGTGGCGCGCCAGGTCCTCCCTGGCACGTGGCGCGGTGGGAACCTTTTCCAGCAAATGACTGGCAGCTGCCAGCATGCAAACCTGCAATCTTCTCAGGATTCTCTGCAACCTGTAATCGAAAACAGCAGCATGCAAATGGTTTTATTATACCTCTAGGACACATGGAAGGGTCAAAAAACATCTGGGGACACTTGGATTGATCCTAATTCACCCTCTTCTTCTATATAAACACCCTTCATTCACATTTGAGACTTGCTCATTTCAAAAATCAGAATTATACTCTCTCTTGCTTCTTCTCTGGAGCTTCCTGGATCTAAAGGAGTCTCCTCTAAGTTCAAACTTTGTGCTAGGACCTTGTGTAAGTGTTCTTAGCTCCTGTAGTTCAGTTTTTATATGTATAAGGACCGAAAGTCAAAGTTATCACAATTATGCTTTGACTTTTAGTTTAAACTTTAACGGTCAGCTATGGTTCTAAGCGAATGTGGCTATGTGTTGGTAATTATGTAGGTGTTAATCCCTCAAAAGGGCGCCTCCTAATTATCACGTTTACTTAGTTAATTGTTGGGTCAAAGTAATTAACATAAAAGTCAAACGGGTCAGTTTTTAATAAAAATTCATATCTGATAATGTAGAAGCTATAAAATATGTTTTATAACTTTAATAACTTGGTAAATATTATTAGAACTTTTCTAGACATGTTCAACCCGACAGTTCTGAGTTTAGGCTCGGTTCGCAACCGAAAGTCGCAAAAGTTGACTTGTGCTTTGACTTTCAGTTCTGACCCGAATTAGCTTAGTTTCTTTATTCCTTAAGGTTCCTTTGTGACCATATTATATAGTAGTATGACCCTCTGAGGTTATATTACATGGTCCCTTAGTAATCTGATGTAACACCTCGTAAAAACGTGTCCAATTATGTAAAGACACGTGTCCTAAACTCTAAACATGTGAAAGTTTAAGTTTGAAGGACTAAAGTTGACAAATGATGAAAATATGTATGCAAAGGGACTAAAAGTGTCAACCTGCCAAACTTGTGCCTCTGATTGACCACACACGATGAATATAATCTTAAACGAGTAATTATTCGGAAATAAGAAGCCGTTTGTGAAAGTAAACGAAAGTTTACAAGATACAGGGGTTAAACGTGTCAACATGTTAATTCTTACCTCTGAGTGACCTTTTAACGAACCCGGGGCTTCGTAATATTCGATTATACTCCCAAGAATAAGCGTTATCAAATTCACGTGGTTTCGAGATCATTATGTAAGTTTCCAAAATTAAGGGTTGAAAGTGTCAACGGGCAGAAACTAGTGTTTTCGGTGATCATTCCATGAAACCAGACCTAACGGAGTTTTGTTACACTCCCATGATCCTCAACAAACTAACTACTAGGGCCATTTGTGCCTAAAATGAAGGTTATAAAAGTTATAAAAGACCAGGGACTGATACTGCCAAACTAGAAACATTTTTAACCTGAAAAGAGGTTTGTCGCGGGGCACGTAAACCTTCCCCATATCCTACGCGGGCCGCGACAGAAGGCCTAGTGCAGAAAAACACTGCCAGCTACAGGTTTCTGCACATAACCGATTCAAACACATGAAATTCGATACCAGGAGCTTGTTGATGGTTTTAATTTACCACTAGGACACCTGGGATGATCCTAAACACCTCCATAACACATGTGATGATCCAAGATCATGATCCTCAACTATAAATAAGACTCCTTGGTGCCTTGTTTCATTACTCATATCAATTTTATCAATTCTCCTCTCAAATTATGGGATTCCTGATCATAAGGGAGCTCATTTTAGTAGAAAAGATTGCTAGGACCCTTTGTAAGTGTCTTAACCCCCTCTTTAGTTCAGTTTTGTTAATCAAAAACCGAAAAGTCAAAGTTACGTAAAATGGCTTTGACTCTCGGTTTAAACTCAAATGGTCCAGCCATTGTTCGAGGCGAATATGGCTATGTGACCATAATTAGGTAGGTGTTAAACCCTTAAAAGGGCACCTCCTAATTTTCTCGTTTCCTTAGTTAATTGTCGGGTCAAACTAGTTAATTAAAAAGTCAAACTGGTCAAGTTTTTAAATAAAAACTTAATCTGATAATGTAGAAGGTATAAACCATATTTTATCACTTTAATAACTTGGTAAATATTATTAGAACATGTCTAAGCATGTTCAACCCGACAATTCTGAGTTTAGGGTCGGTTCGCAACCGAAAGTCGCAAAAGCTTGACTTTTGCTTTGACTTTCAGTTCTGACCCGATTGAGCTTAATTCTCCTATGTTTTAAGCTTCCATTAGGACCATATTATACTGTAGTATAACCCTCTGAGGTTATATTACATGGTCATTAGTATTTTGAATTATATGCTAGTTTCCATGATTATGCTTATAATTGACCATAATGCCCTTTTTAGCCAAAAATGAGATTTTTTAATATGTGAGCATAAATATAGGTTAAGTACTAATATATAAGCAAGTCTAAATTAATTTGACATAATTCTCTGGTCTCAAAACGATGTTATGCACGATATCGTAAAATTGAACTTTTTATTAATTAAATTATGCTTTTGTGCATAATACATGTTTAAACATAGAATTTGACCCAAAACTCATTACCTACTGTTAAGATATCATTTTTAAGAATTTTTGGAATGTTGGGTCAGATTAGATACAGACCATAACTTAGAGTTCTTGTATAAATTCCTTAATTGACGATAATGACCTTTTTGGCTAATAAAATGTGATTTACATATGATTAGCATACCAAACCTTTTTCTACTGACTTGATATGAAAAATAAAATATTTTAAGCATGCAAGGCTGATCAAAATCTCATAATCACATAAACATTTCAAATATCGTCAATAATCGATTTTTACGCTAATTAGGTGCATAGTATGGTTTAAAACCATAATTAGCACCTAAAACTTGTTACCTACTGAATGTATAAATAAATTTTAATATTTTTACAGTAGGTATAATTCATGAACTCAGACTTCCAATTATGTCCTTAAAAGCTTATGTGAAATGACCAAAATACCCTTTCGGGGCATAGTTTGGCCATAAATGGTAAATCACACATATGAATGATATCCTACTGTTTTAACATCATAAAATAAATATTTTTACTGAATATTTTAGACCAGAATATCAGTTTACTTTAAAACCTCTTTTATAATTATTAAAATGACCAAAATACCCCTACGGGACTTAAATTGGTTTTAAATACTTTTTGGGCATATATGTTAACATCCTACTGAGGTATTAACATATTCTAATCATAATGACATATGGAACTTGTATATGGTTCATTTGGTTACCCGTTATGCATTTATGCGTTCGGTTCGGTTTATGTAACTAGTTTACATAAATTAGCCGAAATGGGTTTAACTTTATCATAAAATTCTCAAAATCCAGAATGTGTTTAATTTACCCATATTATACAAGTATCCAAACTTGTCAGGTCTAAATCACATTCCATTCTGGTCTTCGCTTAATCTAGCGTTTTGAACCGTAAAGTATCTTTCAAACTAACCGGTCTAAGTCTTTGACTTAAATAAAGACCCGTTAGTATTCAAATAGATTATTAAACCTTCTATACAAATTAAGTAGCTTCGGTAGAAGGTATTTACATAAGGCTTTAGGAAACATACGGCTGAGTTACATCCTTACACATCTAGCTTAGGTAAAAATACTTTTAACTTATTTTCCCTTATACGGGCTTGGGATATGGTATTATAATAATACCGCTTGGTCGGGTATGAAATCATTTAATCGGATTGTGATTAATAAATTTGCATAACCCGTTTTAATCTGTTTTGTTTGATAACATAAACATTGGAGGTTAATACGACCGTGTCCTGGATATCCTCGGCTCATTTCATTTGATAATGGCCACGACCTATGCACGGGGTGTAGGCATACACCTGACAGATGCAAATGCTAATTAACCCACATGCTGGGGATAACTCCTTTGTGGGTTTTATAGTGGTGAGTCGGTTAATCATGACCGGCTTCCAAACCGGCCCCTTATGTCTGATAAACATATAAAACTGTATACAAGATTTTATTAAAGATTGTCCCAAGTTATAAATGGTTTTGTGCCTTGTGCATTTAAATCAATTTTTGTAAACTCTTTTCAAACGAGTCGGTTAATTGTTTTAACAGTGAAAACTGACGTATTTTCCAAAGACTAAGTGACAGGTACCTCTCAAATTAGGCTGGAGCTACTTGGTGTCAAATAAGAGGATCTTGCAAATCCTTAGATGCCTGAAGTCTGTTATTTCAGTTTTCTTGTATTTTTTTTTATGATCAGCCTATGGATCTCTATTACAACCAGTCTGTATATTCTTTTATTTGGACACTCAGACATTATGGTTTGTAATAGTTATTATCTACCAAGCCTTCTGTTGTGCTATTATATTGTGTATATTGACTATGATGATATCAACTACGTCATGATACTCCCCACCGGGCCCACCGGTAATATGTGGAAATATCGGGGTGTGACAGGTTGGTATCAGAGCCAACATTAAGTGAACTAAACACTAGCCTTTTGAGTTTAATCTTAATGACACAATAGCACATTCCTTAGACTTCCGAGTCTAGGCAAATGACCTAGGATTTATTCTTAACTTTCCTTTTGTCGTTTATATGTTGTTTTATTGTTTTGACAGGTCTTATTTAATGCCGCCACGCGTTTGAGGAAAAGGAAAAGGTCCTATGAGGGGAGGACCATCTAGCAATGCTGGACCCTCACACAGACGCACGCCATCAGCGTCATTAACTAGCTCCGATTCACGAGACAATTGGAGACACTCTTTTGAGTGTGCGAGACACTCAGTTTCATTAAGTTCTTCACCATCATTTCACCCTTCCTTTGGGCCGCCTATTCAAGACGAGCCCTAACAATTCTCACCACTCACATCATTCATATCACTCTCTACACTCTCATTCATTTCACCTTTCTGATTCTCACCAATCTTATTCCCCGGGCCAATTTAACCCAAATGATTATATTAATGAACCACTAGGTTATAACCCTTTAGGACCCGAGGACCATTTCTCCCAAGATATGGAGATGGACGATGATCCAGATCCAGAAATGCCACCAACTGGGACGCCAACACATCTCATCAGTATCTCCAGCGGTTCTTCCTACGCAGGATCGCCATATCAAGGCCCCCGACTCATGGGCCAAAAGATGGAACACGTATAAGTACCACCACAACCACCTCCTAAGCCACCAAGGTGGAGGAGGAATGCACGGATGTCTGTGCGAGGGGGACCGAGATTCAGTTCCCCAAAACTTCAAGTACCTACCCTCCTATTCCCTAAGATCCACAAATGGCTGGACCTTCTCACGCGGTGCCAGAAAAAGATCCCCCGTCAGTTACTTTTGCACCACCGCCACCGCCAATGGGTTATGAAAACCCAATACTAACTTACCCAGGTTCATCTGGGTATAACCCGTTCGAATATCAAACTCCTACGGGTTATGAATATCAAGCCCTTACCCAAGATCCATATCTTGAGGCAGCTCAATTTAATGCACTATATCCCTCACCATTTCCTCCAGTATACCCAACTGGGTATCCCATGCAAGGGTATCAACCCCTCCTTACCAGCAGCAACCTCCACCTCCACAATTGCAAATGCAACAAATCCTACAGAGGTTGGATCAGGTTGAACAAAAAGCGGAGGAACGCGATAAAAAGCACAACAAATTACTTAAAGGTCTCGCGAACTTCATAAAGGTCAAGAAGAAGTAGAAGTTTATTTTATTTTATTTTGTATTGTAATTTCAATTAAGTCCCTGTGTGGACATTTCATTTCTGTATCTAGTCCCTGCGTGGACTTGTTTCTTTCCTTTAGTCCCTGCATGGACAGTATGTTTATTTTAAAGACCCGTTTAGGGCATCTTTTGTGTTCTTTTAGTATTTTAATGGAATTTCTTTCAAAATTTATTTATGTGTATTTTATTACATCATCGTGCAAATATCATTTCAACTTTAAATTGATCTGCCAAAGAAATTCCAAAAGATGTTCTTAAAGGTATAACCTAGCCAATATTAATGGCTATGATGGTATAACCCTCTTAAGACAATGATTCTTTGTTAACATCTGAAAATATGTTAACACTCTTAGCAGTGTGACTTGAGAGACCACACTAGCTTCCAAAAGTACTTGGATCTTTCCAAGTCACATTCATGGCCTAAATGATCAATATGAATCATGGCTATTAACATCAAATATGATGTCTTTACAAAACATCCATTTGAGGTGTATTGCCTTTACGCAAATGTGTAATTCTGACAAAGATAGTTTTATAACTTCTTGTCCAAAAGGCGATGAACTATGTTCGACCCTTGAAATCACCGATCCAAGGGATCATTGATAATACTTGAATTGTCCTAGTGACAAAGCCTTTGCGCCATTTAAATGTCCTTTGAGACGAGCCTTTATTAAAATGTCTTTAAGACATCGACAGTTGTGACTTGTGTCCCCTGTCTGATAAATATAAAGGATTATATCCTACATGATTTCCAATAATGGTTCATTTGTAGCCTAGGCAAGTCATAATCAAATAGATTTTGACTTATTATCCAAAATGGTCTATATGGTTTATTAATACCATGACTATTTAATCATCAGGTACAGTGATTCATTATATAATCTAAATAAATCATTATTGTTTGATTTTAGTACTCAAATCATGGCTGGTTCCGATGAGGCTAACAGTCATCCAGTTGAAGGAAACAATAATGATACCAGGATAAATGTTACTGGTGCTGAACTACAAGCAATGATTAACACAGCAGTTGCTCAAGCTGTCGACAAAATGTTCAAAGAACCGAGTAATGTTCGGTCTAAAACTCATACAAAGTCCCTATCACATTCGCATACATTGAAAAAGGATGATTCTCGCCACTCATCCAATCAAAAGAGCGAGCCTCAGAGGCAAATTGTCATTAATCAGGCTCCCAAGTACAACAAAGGTTGTACTTACAAATATTTCATCTCTTGTAAACCAAGAGATTTCACGGGAGAAAAGGGAACTATTGACTGTATGAAGTGGTTGGATGAAATGGAAACTGTGATTGATATCAACGGATGTGCTAAGGAGGACGTCGTTATGTCTCAGTCCTTCAAGGGCGATGCCTTAACATGGTGGAAAGCTTTGGTGCAATCCACAGGAAAGGTTCCTCTGTATAACCTTTCCTGGAATCAATTTGTTGATCTTATGAAGGACACTTATTGTCCGCAACATGAAGTACAAAGGGTGGAGACTGACTTCCTCACTCTGGTGATGAAAGATTTGGATTGTAGGTCTTATGTGACCAGTTTTAACTCGATGTCTCGACTCGTCCCGTATCTGGTCTCCCCAGAACCCAAACGCATTGCGCGTTTTATTGGTGGTTTAGCCCCTGAGATTAAGGGAAATGTCAAGGCTTCAAAACCTGCTACATATAGATCGGCTGTAGATCTATCATTATCACTTACTCTTGATGTTGTAAGGAGTAAGTCAAAGAAAACCACTGAAGAAGGGAAGAGAAAAAGGGAGGATGACCAGTCCCACCAGTCGAACAAAAAGAAGAAATGAAACTCTGGTTTCAAGAAAGGGCAGTCGGGTGACAAGCCCAGATGTAAAACTTGTGATAAGAGGCACTTTGGAAAGTGCAATCAGGATCCGCAAGCCAAGCCTTGCGGAATCTGCAAAAAGAAAGGGCATAAAACTCTGGAGTGCCGAAACATCAAGGATGCAACCTGTTATGGTTGCAATGAAAAAGGGCACATCAAGACTAATTACCCTAAAAATGCCAAGAAGCCTGATGAGGCAAAGAAAACCAATGCTAGAGTTTTTCAGATGAACGCCAAGGAGGCGGTGAATGACGATACGTTATAACAGGTACCTTCCTCATTAATGATATTTATGCTAGAGTTCTATTTGATTCAGGTGCTGATAAGTCTTTTATAGGCCATAAGTTTAGTAAATTACTGAATCTGCCCATTAAAACTCTAGACATAAAATATGAGGTAGAGCTCGCAGATGGTACCTTAGAAACTGCTTTAACTCTTCTTGATGGATGCGTTATATCCATTAAGAATCATTCTATCCCGCTATCTCTTTTGCCAATGAGATTGGCTGGGTTTGATGTAGTTCTAGGCATGGATTGGTTATCGCATAACCAAGCCCAAATTTCCTGCGACAAGAAGCTAGTTAACATCAAAACCCCATCTGGTGAATTGGTCACCATTCAGGGAGATACACAATATGGTTTGCCCGACAATGTGTCTATACTTAAAGCATCAAAATGTCTGAAGAATGGATGTGTCATCTATATGGCATAAGTGACAGTTGATGAACCGAAACCCAAGATTGAAATCATTCCAATCATTTCTGAATACCCTGATGTTTTTCCTGATGAGTTACCTGGATTACCTCCTGAGAGGCAAGTCGAATTCAGGATAGACATTCTGCCAGGATCAGTACCAATTGCATGAGCTCCTTACCATCTAGCGCCTACAGAAATGAAAGAGCTAAGGACTTAATTGGATGACTTATTGGAAAAGGGTTTCATACAACCCAGCTCATCTCCTTGGGGAGCACCCATACTATTTGTGAAGAAGAAGGATGGATCAATGCGTCTATGCATTCATTATCGTGAGTTAAATAAAGTAACGATCAAGAATCGTTATCCATTGCCCAGGATCCACGACTTGTTCGACCAACTCCAAGGGGCAAGCTTCTTCTCGAAGATCGATTTAAGATCTGGATATCATCAGCTCAAGGTTAGAACTGAAGATGTACCTAAGACAGCGTTTAGAACGAGGTATGGTCACTATGAGTTCTTAGTGATGCCTTTTGGGCTCACTAACGCACCTGCAGCATTCATGGACCTCATGAATCGAGTCTGCAAGCCGTACCTAGACAAGTTTGTTATTGTCTTTATAGATGACATACTTATCTATTCTCGTATTCAAGCTGATCACGAAAAACACCTTCTGTGTATCTTAGGATTGCTATAAAAGGAGAAGTTGTATGCTAAATTCTCCAAGTATGAGTTCTGGCTTTCTGAAGTCCAATTTCTTGGACATGTTGTGAGTGAGCGTGGTATCTAAGTGGATCCCGATAAAATAGAAGCAATCATGAACTGGGAAGCACCTAAGACACCTACGAAGATTCGCAGCTTTCTAGGATTAGCTGGTTATTATAGAAGATTCATTGAGAACTTCTCAAGGATAGCTGCACCATTGACTACTCTGACCCATAAGAATGTGAAGTTTGATTGGGGTCCTAAACAACAAGAGTCTTTTGAGATTCTTAAACAGAAATTGAGCAATGCTCCAGTGTTGACATTGCCCGAAGGAATAGAAGAATTTGTCGAGTACTGTTATGCTTCACACACCGGTATGGGATGTGTACTTATGCAGAGAGGCAAGGTGATTGCCTATGCGTCGCGACACGTAAAGGTGCACGAAAAGAATTACACCACCCATGATTTGGAGTTGGGTGCCGTTGTATTTGCACTTAAGTTATGGAGACATTACTTATATGGAACTAAATATGTGATATTTTAGGATCACAAAAGTCTACAACATTTATTCAATCAAAAGGATCTCAATATGAGACAACGTCGTTGGATGGAGACCTTAAATGACTACGATTGTGAAATTCGCTACCATCCTGGTAAAGCGAATGTATTCGCAGATGCATTGAGCAGAAAAGAAAGGATTAAACCTATATGGATTAATGCCAAGAGCATTGAACTTAAGAACAACTTGAATGAAAGGCTGTTAGCTGCTCAAAAAGAAGCCACATTGGAACTAACTTTCCAAGTGAAAAGTTAGGTGTAACAGCTGATCAGTTGTTACCTGGCAAGGATGGAATCCTTAGATTGAATGGTAGGATCTGGGTTCCTATCCATGGAGGACTTAGAGATGTAATCCTCCAGGAGGCTAATAACTCCAGATACTCAGTTCACCCTAGAGGTGACAAAATGTATCAAGATTTGAAAGCCAATTATTGGTGGATAGGTTTGAAGAAATCTATAGCCACACATGTAGCTAAATGTCTGACATGCGCTCAGATTAAAGCTGAACATCAAAAGCTGTCAGGTTTGCTACAACAACCCAAACTTCCCACATGGAAGTGGGAGATGGTAACCATGGATTTTATAACCAAGTTACCTAAAACAAGGCATGGAAATGATACTATATGGGTCATAGTTGACAGACTGACTAAGTCAGCATATTTTTTACCCATCAAGGAGACTCATAGCTCCGACAAGCTAGCTCATCTGTATGTGGATGAGATTGTATCTCTCCACGGAGTGCCGGTATCTATTATATCCGATAGAGATACTAGATAGACCTCTCATTTTTGGAAAAGCTTCCAACAATCATTAGGCACTCGTTTGAATTTTAGTACTGCTTACCATCCCCAAACGGATGGACAAAGTGAGCGTACAATTCAAATCTTGGAAGACATGCTTCGTGCATGTGTTATTGATTTGGGTGGTAGCTGGGATGACCACCTACCGTTGATCGAGTTCTCCTATAATAATAGTTACCATACTAGCATTCAGGTTGCGTCTTTTGAGGCATTGTATGGGAGGAAATGCAGAACGCCTGTTTGTTGGGCAGAAGTAGGAGAAACTTAAATATCAGGACCTGATATAGTCCTTGAAACAACGAACAAGAATGTCCAAATTCGTGATCGCCTAAAAGCTGCCAAAGATAGGCAGAAAAGTTATGCAGATAAGAGGCGAAAACCTTTAAAGTTTGAGGTAGGCGACAAAGTCTTACTAAAAGTGTCACCCTGGAAAGGTGTGATGCGTTTTGGTAAGAAGGGTAAGTTAAGCCCAAGGTATATCGGACCATTCGAGATTATCGAATGTGCCGGCAGTGTAGCTTTTAAGTTAAACTTGCCTGAAGAGCTTAGTGGAATTCACAATGTGTTCCACATCTGTAATTTAAAGAAATGTCTAGCTGATGAATCGCTAGCAATGTCTCACAAAGACGTAGATGAAAGCCTGAGGTTTGTTGAAAGATCTATATCCATCGAGGATCGACAGGTTAAAAAGCTCCGAAGGAAGCACGTGCCTATAGTGAAAGTTAAATGGGATGCCCGTAGAGGCCCTGAATATACGTGGGAGGTCGAGTCCACTATGCGACAAAAGTACCCTTACTTGTTTTAGTAAATCTCAGGGTCGAGATTTCTTTTAAGGGGGTGAGGATGTAACACCTCGTAAAAACGTGTCCAATTATGTAAAGACACGTGTCCTAAACTCTAAACATGTGAAAGTTTAAGTTTGAAGGACTAAAGTTGACAAATGATAAAAATATGTATGCGAAGGGACTAAAAGTGTCAACATACCAAACTTGTTCCTCTGATTGACCACACACGATGAATAAAATATTAAACGACTAATTATTCAGAAATAAGAAACTGTTTGTGAAAGTAAACGAAACTTTACAAGATACAGGGGTTAAACGTGTCAACATGTTAATTATTACCTCTGAGTGACCTTTTAACGAACTCGGGGCTTCGTAATATTCGATTATACTCCCAAGAATAAGCGTTATCAAATTCACGTGGTTTCGAGATCATTATGTAAGTTTCCAAGAATAAGGGTTAAAAGTGTCAACGGGCAGAAACTAGTGTTTTTGGTGATCATTCCATAAAACCAGACCTAACGGAGTTTTGTTACACTCCCATGATCCTCTACAAACTAACTACAAGGGCCATTTGTGCCTAAAATGAAGGTTATAAAAGTTATAACGGACCAGGGACTGATACTGCCAAACTAGAAACATTTTTAACCTGAAAAGAGGTTTGTCACGGGGCGCGTAAACCTTCCCCATATCCTACGCAGCCCGCGACAGAAGGCCCAGTGCAGAAAAACACTGCCAGCTACAGGTTTCTGCACATAACTGACTCAAACACATGAAATTCGATACCAGGAGCTTGTTGATGGTTTTAATTTACCACTAGGACACCTGGGATGATCCTAAACACCTCCATAACACCTGTGATGATCCAAGATCATGATCCTCAGCTATAAATAAGACTCCGTGGTGCCTTGTTTCATTCTCATATCAATTTTATCAATTCTCCTCTCAAATTATGGGATTCCTGATCATAAGGGAGCTCATTTTAGTAGAAAAGATTGCTAGGACCCTTTGTAAGTGTCTTAGCCCCCTCTTTAGTTCAGTTTTGTTAATTAAAAACTGAAAAGTCAAAGTTACGTAAAATGGCTTTGACTCTCGGTTTAAACTCAAATGATCCAGCCATTGTTCGAGGTGAATATGGCTATGTGACCATAATTAGGTAGGTGTTAAACCCTTAAAAGGGCACCTCCTAATTTTCTCGTTTGTTTAGTTAATTGTCGGGTTAAACTATTTAATTAAAAAGTCAAACTGGTCAAGTTTTTAAATAAAAACATAATCTGATAATGCAGAAGGTATAAACCATATTTTATCACTTTAATAACTTGGTAAATATTATTAGAACATGTCTAAGAATGTTCAACCCGACAATTCTGAGTTTAGGGTCGGTTCGCAACCGAAAGTCGCAAAAGCTTGACTTTTGCTTTGACTTTCAGTTCTGACCCAATTGAGCATAATTCTCCTATGTTTTAAGCTTCCATTAGGACCATATTATACTGTAGTATAACTCTCTGAGGTTATATTACCTGGTCATTAGTATTTTGAATTATATGCTAGTTTCCGTGATTATGCTTATAATTGACCATAATGCCCTTTTAGCCAAAAATGATATTTTTGAATATGTGAGCATACAAATAGGTTAAGTAATGATATATAAGCATGTCTAAATTAATTTGACATAATTCTCTGGTCTCAAAACGATGTTATGCACGATATCGTAAAATTGAACTTTTTATTAATTAAATTACGCTTTTGTGCATAATACAAGTTTAAACATAGAATTTGACCCAAAACTCATTACCTACTGTTAAGATATCATTTTTAGGAATTTTTGGAATGTTGGGTCAGATTAGATACTGACCATAACTTAGAGTTCTTGTATAAATTCCTTAATTGACGATAATGCCTTTTTTGGCTAATAAAATGTGATTTACATATGATTAGCAAACCAAACCTTTTTCTACTGACTTGATATGAAAAATAAATATTTTAAGCATTCAAGGCTGATCAAAATCTCAGAATCACATAAACATTTCAAATATCGCCAGTTATCGATTTTTACGCTAATTAGGTGCATAGTATGGTTTAAAACCATAATTAGCACCTAAGACTTGTTATCTACTGAATGTATAAATAAATTTTAATATTTTTACAGTAGGTATAATTCATGAACTCAGACTTCCAATTATGTCCTTAAAAGCTTATGTGAAATGACCAAAATACCCTTTCGGGGCATAGTTTGGCCATAAATGGTAAATCACACATATGAATGATATCCTACTGTTTTAACATAATAAACTAAATATTTTTACTGAATGTTTTAGACCAGAATATCACTTTACTTTAAAACCTCTTTTATAATTATTAAAAAGACCAAAATACCCCTACGGGACTTAAATTGGTTTTAAATACTTTTTGGGCATATATGTTAACATCCTACTGAGGTATTAACATATTCTAAGCATAATGACATATGGAACTTGTATATGGTTCATTTGGATACCCGTTATGCATTTATGCGTTCGGTTCGGTTTATGTAACTAGTTTACATAAATTCGCCGAAATGGGTTTAACCTTATCATAAAATCCTCAAAATCCAGAATGTCTTTAGTTTACCCATATTATACAAGTATCCAAACTTGTCGGGTCTAAATCACATTCCATTTCGGTCTTCACTTAATCTAGCGTTTCGAATCGTAAAGTATCTTTCAAACTAACCGGTCTAAGTCTTTGTGTGACAACCCTCACAA
The DNA here is from genome assembly GCA_030545235.1 of Helianthus tuberosus. Lineage (NCBI taxonomy): Eukaryota > Viridiplantae > Streptophyta > Magnoliopsida > Asterales > Asteraceae > Helianthus > Helianthus tuberosus. The sequence continues at coordinate 80,189,187 of CM060361.1, forward strand.
TTACAGGTATCCGTACAATTAATTAATATTAAATTTGTGTTTAACGACTTTGCTTGATTACAATTGCTGATTAAACTGCTTTATGATTTTTGCATCATACATACATATGCATCACATTCATATTGTCACTCCATTTATTACACACAAACTTTAGTGACAAACTTGATGCACAAAGCACAGTTAGCACAGTGAGCGGATAACTCAGAAACATGCTGACAATACCAGCACATAGACAGACACTATATTGAGGCCCAGTATGAGCCGGAAACAGGGTACTACACTAGTAGGGAGTGTAGGGAAGTAAGTATCATTAAACTGCGTCACTAGGTGATAGTTAAAGTGCCTGAAAGTGCCTAAAACCCACTCTAAATGCAGAATTCTGCATTTATTAACAAAATTCAGCATTTAAACATGCTAGTCACTTGCAAAAATATGGCAAGATGATCCTGTATGCTTTCCTAAGTGTCAGGAATTAAAGGTGTCATAAAAAGTTATATAAAAGACACTTTACGGAATAATTAAGCACTTTAATGGAACAGTATCAAACCGAACAACCGGACATTACCAGGAACACTAAAATAATGCTAGAAGCATTGTTTTTATTTTTCTGAACTAGTTATGGTTCCCGTACACCATAATACCCACTAATTATCTAGTAACTAACTCAAGTAAACATACACTTGATTTCTAACTAATAAGTAATCATCTAGTTACAATTTTGCAATTAACCCCCTTTCCCCCTAGCCTAATCGGCCACATGCCTAAAAGTGGTGGGATTTCTTTGAATTTTTAATTAAGATATGCTTGTACTCTAAGAAACATTTTATCCAAGGGATTATGTTGTAGTGTGGATTATAAGAATGCAACATGGACTTAACTTCATTACTTACACACATCAAAACACTCCACAAAACTCTCTCTTCTTCTCTCCTTGTTTCGGCCAACCCCAAACCACACCACCATCATCATCATTCGATCATCGTCAACCATTCCACAAGCATACAAGGGTGATAAAGACCATACAAAAGAGCTAGGAGCTTTCGGATCATCAAGGACCTTCTCTATTTGCTATTAACCACCTCATTTCTACTCTTGATCTTCCCTAGCTTAAAAGCTAGTAATAAGTCTCTTGAATCCTCATTTACTTCATGTTTAGGGTGGTTAATAGTAAAATTATGATGAAAACTTAAGAACACGAAGAATCATAAAGATAAAGTCTTGAACATAAGCTAACTTGATGATGGAATCTTGTTGATATAAAGTTGTTTTGAATATGTGATGAGTATTTGATGATTTCTTGGTGATATGTTGAATGATCATCATAGTAACTTGTTAGATCATGATTAAAAACATGGTCTAACAAGATGAGAGGTGGTTATGTGTTACAAGAAATAATCACCTTTTAGAACTAAACATGGACTTGAAAGAAAAATGTTTTTCTTGTAAAATAACAAACAAAGTGAACTATTAATCTTCTAAATCTAAGGCTTGTGAATGATATTCCAAGGAAACTAAGTTTAAAAAGATGGTTTTCGAAAGGTTATGATTTTTATTGAACATACACTATTTATAGTAACAAGATAAGTGTGGAAATACTTTTAAAAGTAAGAAGATCCAATAAATACACATTTTTGCAAAACTAGATTACAAGTTGTAAAAACTTAAAATCTTTAAGAATAAGATTTTAATAAAAGTAAACACACTTTGGAGGGTAACTAAACCCACTAAACACCCTACAAAGTTACTACACGTTTTTAGGAAAAACCAGGTTCATGTTGACATGTAAAGTGCATTGTTTTTACATTTGACTAGTGTAATTGTGTTTAGTAACTTGTTGTTGATTGATTGAATGAATTTTTGAAAAGAAAATGATATGCTAATAAGCATGGACACCTCCGTTTACAAAGGAAACTCTGGCGAATTTTTTCTAAAATTCCAACACTTAGAAAATATTTTTCTAACAAGTGTTTACAAATATATTTTTAACCTTGCTTTCAAAATAAACTTCGCCATAGTTTTTGTTACAAAAATACCAAGTATCGGAGGTTGATTTTACAAATAAAAATGGATAAGTATATATTTAAAAATATATATTTTATACAAGACACTTGTGTGAATATTTGTATATTTTGTGAACTAGTTACATTATTTTAGGGTAAAATAATATAACTTAACAAATACCATGGCGATTACAACTCCAAAATAATACCAAAAATCACACGGAATGAATATTTAAGTTATACGCTTGATATTGTGAAACCAAACGCAAAGACATAACTTATAAAATAGTCCAGAAAATACTCTTACACATGTATTTTTGGTGAAATATTATTTTGGAAACTAAAGAAGTAAAAATATATTATTTTTGGGAAAAATACATATATTTTGGAAATACGTTATTTTTGGACAAATAAGTCAAAATATAGTTTTCGAAACTACAAATAGACATGTATAAATGCCCCCATCCTTGGGAAGGAAAGACGGAATTAAAATACTAGAGAAGTATGGATACGAAATAGTTGTCTAACTATTATTCCAAAACCTTAAAAATAATTTAAGTTAAAATAATTTATTTTAACAAATGATTACAACTTGGAATAATGTCAAGAATCGTAACTCAAACGTAAATACAAAGGCAAGGCACGTCCCGATCATCTAATAGACATTAGTACATTATAGGGAGTCGTGTTTGCTGACGAGACCGGAGATTTGAGTACGAACAGGAGACGCACTACAGTGAGTTCATGTCCCCCTTTTCTCTTAACTGTTTTCAGTTTTAAACTTCGGGGGTGGAATACATGTTACAATTATTACAGACGCTTTTATACATGGTATGTTTAGCTTAAGGAGGGTTTACTACTTAGATCATGTGAAAGGTGGGTACAACACTTAAGGCCATTAATCCTCGTTGTTAGGACCGAGGGACATGAGTGATAGATCTATTTAGGTGTAGCGAGCCCACACCCATGAGGCCAGGGTGGCCCATAGTGGTGACTGTGTCTTACAGCCGGAGGCCTGGTAACAAATTTGCTAGGTTTGAGTACTTCCTGCACCGTTTCACACATACCAGTGGCTTTGTAACCCATTGGTGATCTCTTTTTCCTTAATTGCTACATACCAAGGATTTTCATACAGACAGACACATTTCAAAGGTTTATACATACTCATTTACACATGAACTCGCTCAACTTTTTGTTGATTTTTCAAACTACATGTATTTCAGGAAACTAACGGATCTGGAAGGGTATGCATATGTCTTGCTGCGTTGAATAAAAGATGTCATCCAGGGTAGTAGGTTTAGGAGGTGTAACCCTTACCTGGACGGGTTACATGTCTTTAAACCTCGTTTTATTTAAAGTCTTTTGTTGTGTCTCATGAACACGTTGTAGACAAGTATGGTTGTAACTTATTTTAAGTGTCGACATTTTCAAACAATGATGTTGTGGTATTTTTAAATTAAATGAATGGATGAACATCTTGTGTTTTTTATTATATAGCATTATTATGATTGTTTCTATGGTATTAAGAAGTCACACCAAATAAATCCACGCTTCCGCAAAAGCCAGGGTGTGACAGCTTGGTATCAGAGCCTCGATCATAGCGAACTAGGATTCTTTCTCGAGTCTAGACTATGATCACTAGGGCTCTCACGAAAACATTTTTACATTGCATACACTAAACGTCCAGATCCAGGGCACAAACATTTTTATAAACAAAAAGGCACAAATACACATTTGAAAAGGGGTATATTTATAATTCAGTCTTAGAGACTGAGGGAGGACCAGTCTTAGAGACTGAGGGAGGATCAGTCTTAGAGACTTAGGGAGGATCAGTCTTAGAGACTGAGGGAGGATTTAGTCTTAGAGACTGGGAGGTTGGTCTTAGAGACCAGGGATTGAGTCTTAGAGACTGGGAGGTTGGTCTTAGAGACCAGGGATTAGTCTTAGAGACCAGGGAGTTTAGTCTGAGAGACAGGGGAGGATAGTCTGGGGAAGACTAGGATGATTACTTGCTTACATTGTTGTGACTTACATGCTTATTTGATTACATGTTGATATATGTGCATATGTGTGGTTGTGTTACAGACACCATGCCATCATCTTCTGATACCGGAGTGTCAGAAACATTGGATCCTATGGCTATTGTGTCAGACGACGAGATTGTCTCTGAGGATGAGGTCTATACAACGGATACCACTAGTACGGACGATGACGATTTCCAGCCTTTTGCTTTGCCGGATCACGGAGACGATGTTCAGCTCGCTGATGGTATTCTAGTCGGGGATCTACCTCTTGCCGAGATCCCTGCTCCCGTTCCCCTTGCTGCAGTTCCTGTTGGGGATTTGCCACTCGATGTTGTGTCTGACGACGACATCGATATTTTCGAGGGTCCCCCTGAGGACGACCATGAGGATGGGGCCCCGATTGCTGATGATGTCGCCATTCCCTTGGTTGAGGTTCCGGTTGCGGATGCTGTTGTTTTACCACCTGTTGAGGCTCCTGCTGAGGAGATATTGTCTGATCAACCCGGTACTGATTCTTTTGAGTCAGTATCATCTTCTACTTTGCACGCCGTCGGATTACGTCGATATCCTACTGACTCCGACTCCGATACAGCCATGTCAGCTGCACCTGGTTTGCCTCACGAGTTTGAGTTTGATCCTGAGTTCGAGGATGAGTTTGATCCAGTTTTTCCTCCTGATTTTGATCCTGATCACGAGATCGAGTTTATTCCTAATAACCAGCCCTTGGAGGAACCAGTGGTTCCTATTGATCAGCTTCTTGATGTACCTGCCGACCTCGATATAGCCTTTGCTGACCCTGAGCCTGTCATAGCACCAGAGCCTGTTATTGCTCATGACCCTGTACAAGTGCACGACCCTGTTCTTGATGATGCTCCAGTCGTTGCACCGCCTGTTGTGGATGCACCAGCCATTGCACCACCCATTGTTGATATTCCCATTGTTGCACCACCAGTGGTGGATGTTCCTATTGCTGATGCACCTCTGCCTGATCCTGTGCCGGCGTTTGTTGACCGTGCACCTTTCGCCACACATATTGATCCGAGATATGCCGGCACCCGTAACGGGTGGATCGAGGATGATGATTATCCTCCTTTTGTTGTACCAGTTACACCCCCTATTGCACCTATTTTTGCACCTCTCGATGTTCCCCAGTTGCACCCGCGCATATCTGATATCCATCGCACCGACCTTCCTATCACTTTTCTCCAGGACATTCCTCCACCTTGTCCTGGGGAGGGTTCATCGAGACAGCAGCCTGCTTCTGTACCGCCTGTATCAACAGCTGTTCCATTCATGTCTCAGTTTCCTCACACTACACCATCTTTTGTACCTTCGGGCGAGCCGTTTCTGTGGTCTTCGCCCCATGTTATGACGTTATCAGACCCGTATCACCCTTTTCATGTGGGGTACATGATGGATGATATACTCATCTCCCTACAGTTACAGCAGTAGGCACTGAGCCGGAGAATTCATGAGTTGGAGAGGATTCCACGTCCTCCCCCGTGCCACTGTCAGTCTCCTTTTGCTACGCCACCAGCTCCTCTTCCACTACCCCGGACTCTGATGTCCGCTTCCTTACACCGGAGCAGCAGATTGCCTATCTGCTGTGAGTTGTCCACGCACTTGAGGAGGATTGGGTGCTTATGCGCCGTTTGCTTTTCTCTTTTCCTCCTCCTCCTCCACCATCAGCGTAGCTATATTTTTGGTTTGGTGCAGGTAGATTGTTTTGGTGAGAGAGTCGCAATTGGGCCAACATATGAAGACTTTTGGAAGACCACATTTTTTTATATGATTTGTGTAGACTGACTTGTATTTTGGGGTGATGTAACCCTATGATCTTATTTTGATGTATGATGTACTGTGAAACATGTAAAACTATATTGTGGTCATGATTAATGAAAGCTAAATGGCAACGTTCTCACTACATGCTTTGTTGAATTATTTGATTTATATTATAACATGGGATGTTATGTGTTATGAGGTTGGTGGATGTTATTATATATGCATATTTACTATACTTACTATGACCTGACCAATATGATCATCTTTTAGAAGATGCCTCCACGACGAGACACACGCCTGCCTACTACTGAGGCGGAACTCCAGGAGCGGATTGCCTCAGCGATAGCACAGTATGAGGCCTCCCGCGCATAAACCAGCAGGAATACCTCAAACAACAACAGCAACAACCCACCCAATGGCTGCACCTACAAACAATTTCTTGACTGTAAGCCCTTAAACTACGACGGCACTGGAGGCGCTGTTGCATTTGTCAGATGGGCAGAAAAGGCGAATTCTATTTTAAGGATGAGCAAGTGTGCTCCTGAACAGCAAGTTACATACATCTCAGGGATCTTTCTTGATGGTGCTTTATCATGGTGGAATTTGCAAGTACAGGCCTTGGGAGAAGCGGCGGCATATGCATTGCCATGGGCTGAGCTGAAAGAGCTCATGCGGAAGAAATACTGTTCACGGGCCGAAATACAAAAGCTAGAAACTGAGTTTTGGAATCATAAAATGGATGGCCCGAAAATCGCCGAGTATGTTAAGAGGTTTCATGATTTGTCCCATGTGGTACCTTACATGGTTACGCCTGAATTCAAACGCGTGGAGCGTTTCATCTGGGGGTTGGCACCCCAGATTATGAGCATGGTAACCTCTTCAAAGCCTACAACCATTACTGAAGCCATCGACCTGAGCGTGTCCTTAACTGAAGAAGCCATCTGGCTAAACAAGTTTTCAAATGCTGATCAGAAAAAGAAGGAGACTCATGTGGAGTCTAGCGAGAACAAAAGAAAGTTCTCCAACTTTAAAAAGGGAACCAGCAGGAAGAAGGAGGTGAACCTACCAGTTGAAGCTAAAGCTGGTACTGAAGTCAAGGGAAAGGGATACATGGGCGCGTTGCCCAAATGTGACATATGCCTGTACCATCATTCTGGACAGTGCAGGTTAAGGAAATGCGAGTCTTGCGGGAAGGAGGGCCATTCGAAGAATACATGCTGGGTTGGTACTGGTGCTGGTCGTGGTAACAATGGTCAGAGGGGTTTTGGTAACAACAATCGCAGTGGTAACGGAAATGGGAACCGCAACGGCGGAAATGGTAATCATGGGAATGTTGGAAACCAAGCTGGGAACCGGGGAGCAAACAATGCTCAAGGTGGTAATGGTAACGGTCTAGGACCGGGATGTTTTAACTGTGGAGACATCGGGCACTTCAAGCGCGAATGCCCAAAACTCAATCAAGCTCGTGGAAGGGTATTCAACATTGGAGCAAGGGAAGCACGCCAGGACCCGAATGTCATCACTGGTACGTTCCCTATAAATCAACGCTTTACATCTGTACTATTTGACACTGGTGCCGACTATAGTTTTGTATCGCTAGAATTTAAGAAAATGCTTGGGTTAACTGATAGTAAGTTAGACATTCCGTACTCAATTGAACTGGCTAATGGAAAGCTAGTTGAAACAAATGAATTCATCAGCGGATGAGTAATAGAGCTGGGAGAACACGAGTTTACACTGGATCTACTGCCAGTCGAGTTGGGAAGCTTCGATGTGGTAGTAGGGATGGATTAGTTGTCACGTAACAAAGCCAAAATTGTATGTCACGAGAAGACCATTCGCATCCCATTGGCGGACGGAGAAACGATTGTGGTACATGGAGAGAAGCGTGATACGCCTCTGAGGATCATTAGTTGCTTGAAGGCTAGAAAATGTTTGAAGAAGGGATGTGTTGCCTTCTTGGCACACATCATGGATAAAGAAGCAGCTGAGCCAAGGCTAGAAGACATTCCAGTCGTAAAGGAATATCCTGAAGTCTTTCCAGAAGACTTGCCAGGATTGCCACCACAGCGACAAGTCGAGTTTCACATTGACTTGGTTCCAGGTGTCGCACCTGTGGCTAAGGCACCCTATAGACTTGCTCCTTCGGAAATGCAGGAGTTGTCGACGCAACTTCAGGAGTTGCTAGACAAGGGATTCATCAGACCAAGCTTCCGCCTTGGGGAGCTCCAGTTTTGTTTGTCAAGAAGAAAGATGGTAGTTTTCGCATGTGTATCGACTACCGGGAGCTGAACAAGCTGACAATCAAGAACATATATCCTTTGCCAAGGATCGATGACTTGTTCAATCAATTACAAGGTTCGAGATTTTACTCAAAGATCGACCTTCGATCGGGATATCACCAGTTGAGGATACAAGAGGAAAGTGTTCCAAAGACTGCTTTTAGGACTCGCTATGGGCATTACGAGTTCCTGGTCATGCCGTTTGGTTTGACAAACGCGCCAGCAGTATTCATGGACTTGATGAACAGAGTTTGTAAGCCGTACCTGGATAAGTTTATGATTGTGTTTATTGATGACATTTTGATCTACTCAAAGACGAAAGAGGAACATGAGCAACACTTAAGAGCCATTCTAGAGCTACTTAAAAAGGAGAAGTTGTACGCTAAGTTCTCGAAGTGCGAGTTCTGGTTACGCGAAGTCCAGTTTCTTGGTCATGTGGTTAACGGAGATGGAATTCATGTGGATCCCACAAAGATCGAGGCAATCAAGAACTGGGAGACTCCTAAGACGCCAACCGAGATTCGACAGTTTCTAGGTTTGGCTGGTTATTATCGAAGGTTCATTGAGGATTTCTCAAAAATCGCTCAACCTTTAACCACTCTCACTCAGAAAGATAAGAAGTTTGATTGGGGAGAAAAACATGAAGAGGCATTTCAACTGTTGAAAAACAAGCTCTGTGACGCACCAATCTTATCTATACCCGAAGGCACTGACGACTTCGTGGTATATTGCGACGCCTCGCGTCAGGGTTTAGGCTGCGTGTTGATGCAGCGACAGAAGGTTATAGCACATGCCTCTCGCCAGTTGAAGGTCCACGAGAAAAATTATACCACGCATGACTTGGAGTTAGGCGCGGTGGTGTTTGCATTGAAAATCTGGCGACATTATTTATATGGCACGCGATGAACAATCTTTACTGATCACAAGAGCCTGCAGCACATATTTGATCAAAAAGAGCTTAACATGAGACAAAGTCGCTGGGTAGAACTATTGAACGACTATGACTGTGAGATCAAGTATCACCCAGGGAAGGCGAATGTGGTTGCCGATGCCCTGAGTCGGAAGGAAAGAATCAAGCCCATAATGGTTATGGCTTTGGAAATGATTGTTCAAACAGACCTCTCGTTGCGCCTTCGTGCCGCGCAGAGAGAAGCTCTTAAGGAAAGGAATATTGAGAATGAATATCTCCGTGGGATGGAGAAACAGTTGGTACCAAACGGGGAAGGAACGCTGTGCTTCATGAAACGAATTTGGGTTCCTTTGTTTGGCGTTTTGAGAAATGTTATTTTTGATGAAGCTCACAAGTCACGGTACTCGATTCATCTGGGAGCGGATAAAATGTACCAAGATCTAAAGGATTTCTACTGGTGGCCAAGAATGAAAGGTGATGTTGCAATAAATGTAGGCAAATGTTTAACTTGCGCCAAGGTAAAGGCCGAATACCAGAAGCCTTCAGGTTTCTTGCAGCAACCTGAAATACCCAAATGGAAATGGGAACAGATTTCCATGGACTTCATAACAAAATTGCCAAGGACGCTCAAGGGCCATGATACAATTTGGGTAATAGTAGACCGTCTAACGAAGTCTGCGCACTTTTTGCCAATCAAGGAAAAAGACAACACGAGTAACTTGCTGAAATATACATGAGGGAGATTGTTGCACGACATGGAGTGCCGCTCTCAATTATCTCTGATAGAGATGGAAGATTCGTGTCAAGGATTTAGCAATCCTTTTAAGAAGCTTTTGGTTCTTAGTTAAATCTAAGTACCGCGTTTCACCTGCAGACAGACGGACAGAGCGAACGTGTTGGGTTTTTCACGTGTTTATCAAAGTTATTTTTATCCTTATAAATAAAAATGAAGCGGAATATATATATTTAAAACATGTTACTTTGTTGATATAAAACCCATTTTATATGTAAAACCCAATACCCGGATCCATATACGAACATGCATGCTATCAAAATTAAAACACAACCATAGGGTGTTTCAAGAATACTACCTTCCATGGAGTAAAAGATATGAAGAAGATGATGCTTCTTGAATGGTAGTCTTCAAGTGTAGAATACCTCAAGCTTGTATACCCCAAGCCTTCCAACAAACACTTTAAGTTTAGCTAGGATTTTACACTCATGAACTCACTTGAAAAATCCCTCTAAATCTACCACCATGTCCGAAAATTATAGAGGAGATTATGGAGTTCTTGCACTTGATTTTTCAGACTTGAAAACTTGGATAATCACCCCATGGCCGAAAATCCTAGAGAGAATTCTCTAGTGTTTTTTTTTTTTCAAGTTTATCTCTCATATTTAAAGTTAAAAACTCCTTGGAAAACTTCTCTTGGCTGAATTAATTATTAGACAAGTTTATGGAGCTTTGCAACTTTAAATAAGTAAGAGAAAGTAGGAGAGAGAATCAACATTTAATGTCTCTTGGTAAAGATGTATTGCATGCATTTTAAGTGGTGGAAACCCACCTTGGGAAGCCATAAATGGGCTGGCCATTAAATGATTTTCCCACCATTAATTTCAAAATCTTGATTTAAATTTAGTCTTGTATTTATTTATAACTTTTATAAATATAACACAATATGTTACAAGACTTATGCAACACATCATAACATTTTAAAATGTTATTTAACCCATTAAATAACACAATAAAATATTCTCTCAAAAATAAATTATCCATATAATTTATTAGTTTCTCAAGTGCAATTATTTAGAAAACCAATTTCCAAATATTATAAGTGTTAATATTTATTTGTTTGATCATATCATAAACAAATATTATAAGTGTTTGTCTAGCTTGTTATTGGGTATGACTCGACTTGGATCATAACGTACTAGCCACATCAATTTAATATGTGTCTTGGGCATACAGAGTCCAACAATCTCCCACTTGCACAAGATACATAGAAGATTGATGCAAGTAGTAAATAACGCCTAACTACGGTTTACTACCCCTAATACTTATGACTATATGTCCCATTCAATAACATCATCCCCTTCAAGTCCCTTACTTGAACGTGATTTAGGTGAATCTATCATTTATCCCTTTGTTGCAGATGTCATGTCAAATCCAGAGACATAGAGTGATCACTCTCTGTTGATTTAACTTTAGCAGGGTTTAGACATCTTACTCTCAACGAATAAGAGGAACAAATCCCTTCTTGACTACATACGTCTCTCACAATCACCTTGTACCACACCTGAGCTTAGCCTTATGTACTGTCATATTACTGACATCGAAGAAATAAGTCAAGGCATAATATTTGGTGAATATCAAGACCCAATATGTATCTCAGGTCAGAGGATACTATGATATTCTCCTTTACTCAAATTTACTTATGATCAATCACAAATGATTCCATGCAGTAATATTTGAGAGCGAGTCAGTCCAATATTTGTTTCCCACAAATATCTATGAACTTTGGCAGCAACACTTTGTCTATATTCATACCTAATGAATATCCACCAATCCAAGTTCACAATAGTCTTACATTTATAATTGTTCCCACAAGTATGATCGACTACGGACATTTAGAATAAGAAACTTATTCATGGATTTAAACATGCTAAAATGGAACATAACTCAACATACCATAAAGAGTTATAGAAACAATTGTTCCAATATCCAAATACAAAATAGATCAAATCCAATCACTAGAATATCGAAGTCCTAAGGCATAAGTATGACCCTCTCATGCTTTGGCCGTTCAAGGAGCTTCGTGAGTGGATCCGCAATATTTTCATCAGTGTGAACTTTGCGAATACATATCTTTTCCCTTTTTCAACTTCATCCCTTATGTAGTTGAAACTTTGCTTAATGTTCCTAGTCTTTTGATGTGCATGAGGTTCCTTGACTTGAGCAATAACACCATCGTTATCACAAAGATTTCTAGGGGTCCTGAATGGTAGGGACTACCCCTAGATCGGAAATAATTCAAGTGGCAGATCCACATGAATCATCTCGATCAATGAAGCGGCGATGTATTCTGATTTCGTAGTGGACAATGCTACCCTGATTGTGATCGAGAATCATCTCGATCAGTTTGGAAACTCGTATCCATGTAACCCTTTACAACGAATTCTTCTTCACCAGATCCATATACTAGAAACATATCCTTAGTCCTCCTAAGGTATTTCAATATGCTCTTAATAGTCATCCAATGACCGTTACTTGGATTTCTCTGGTATCTTCTTTTCATGCTTAAAGCGCATGACGCGTCCAGTTTAGTGCATATCATTACATATGTAATGGATCCTATAGCTGACGCATATGGGAGTCCTTTCACTCTTTCTTGCGCATCCTTTGAGCTTGGACATTGAGACGCACTCAATATTATCCCCTCTTGAATAGGTACCAAACCTTTCATAGTGTTCTCTATCTTGAACCATTTCAAGATTTTATCAATGTATGCACTTTAGTTTAAACCTATCAAGCGCCTTGATCTATCCCTATAGATCTTTATTCCCAAAATATAGGCGGCTTCACCAAGATCTTTTATTGGAGAAACAACTTCCAAGCTAGGTTTTTACACCTTCCATGGTTGGAATGTCATTTCCAAATAGTAGAATGTCATCGACATATAATATTAAGAAAGTTATAATGCTCCCACTAGCCTTCTTATGTACACAAGCTTCATCGCCATTCTTAATGAATCCAAAATTCTTAATTTCTTCATCAGAATGGTGATTTCAACTTCCAGATGCTTGTTTCAATCCATAGAACGGTGATTTCAACTTCTAGATGCTTGTTTCAATCCATAGATTGATTTCTTTAACTTGCATACTTTGTTAGGATGTTTTGGATCGACAAAACCTTCAGGCTTAACCATATAGACATCTTCCTCAAGATATCCATTAAGGAAAGCCGTTTTGACATCCATTTGCCAAATCTCATAATCATATTATGCAGGTATGGCAAATAATATCCTAATTGACTTTAGCATCGCCACTGGCGAGAAGGTCTCATCATAATCAACCTCTTGAGTTTGATTGAAACCTATTGCTATAAGTCTCGTTTTATAAGTATCCAAGTTACCATGCATATCGGTTTTCTTCCTGAAAACCCCTCTTACTTCCAACCACTTTGGAGTTAAGAGGTAGTACAACCAACTCCCATACTTGGTTGTCTTACATGGATTGCATCTCTACGTTCATGGCTTCAAGCCATTTGTCACAATCAGATTTTGACATTGGATCATGGTATGTGGTAGGTTCACCCGAATCTACCACGTAGTATCCATCTATGAAAAATCCATATCTTTCAGGTGGACTACTAATTCTACCAGATCTGCGAACGTTTTGTGTGTATTGATCAACCACTTGATCGTTTTTAAACAACCTCTTGTTGAGTGCTAGTATCAACCAAACGTGTATCGGCTTGTGGTTCTTGATCCTCATCAAGTTCCACTGTTCTACTAATTCCTTCCACAAGGAACTTAGCTTCCAAGAACTCAGCGTTTCGAGCAACAATACCTTTTGCTCTGTTGGATCGTAGAAATAATATCCTATATCATCTTTCGGATATCCTACAAAGATACACTTAGTGGATCGTACAAATAATTTGTTTGGGGTGTATTGCTTCACATAAGCTTCAGCTTCACAACCCATACCTTCAAATATGATAATGATGGAGCCCTTCCATGCCATATTTCAAAAGGTGTCTTATCCACTTTCTTGGTTTGGGCCACATTGAATGTATGGGCCGCGGAGAGCAAAGCGTAACCCCAAAATGATAGAGATAATGCGCTCATAGCCATCATAGATCAAACCATATCCAATAGAGTTCGATTCCTCCTCTATCGTAACGAAGAACTTTAATTGAGTTGAGTTTCTACTTCACTTTTGAAGATTTTGAAGGTTTCAAAACTTTATCTTTGTGTCAAGTACACATAACCACAACTACTATAGTTGTTGGTAAAAGTAATGAAGCATCTTTCACCATTCCTAGTGATTGCCTTAAAAGGATCACATACATCCAAATGTATGATACCTAATAAATCTTTTGCCTTTCCCACTAAGGGATTACTTGGTCATTTTACCTTGTAAACAAGATTCCCATGTATCAAATGAACCAATTTCATTTGTTTCCAAAAGACAATTCTTTCGAAGTGTTTACATGCGACATCTGTTTATATGACCAAGGTGATAATGCCAAAGATAGGTCTCACTCAAATCTACTTTGAGTTTCTTGGTGATTGCTTGGTACATTGAACTATCAAATGATGTATTATTATGAACCAATTCATGAATACCATTTGAAAGCATAGCTTTAAAGTAACACATGTCATTCATCGAAAAATGTCATTGTTTACAAACTTTAATCAAAACCATATTGTTTTAAATGGGAAACTTGAATAATGTTCCTAGTCAAACTAGGAACATTCAAAACATTTTTAAAACTATTTCCAAACCATTTGGAAGTTTCAAAACATAGTCTCCTAGGGTTTGAACTTGAACTTTTGTTCCATTGCCCATGAAGAAACTAATGCCTCCCTTCTTGTAATGCTTATTTCTTTTGAACTCTTGCAACAAGTTGCAAACACGAGTTCCACATCCGGTATCTAATACCCATGTATTTGAAGAAATAACATTAAGGTCAATATGTTTCATATAGATTGTACCTGAGGTTTGCCTAGCATCCCTCTTGTTTTTCAACTCCTTGAGATAGGTTGGACATTTCCTTTTCAAATACCCTATCTCACCATACTCAAAGCATGGATTGTTCATGGCAACCTTTGCCTTCTTTTCTTTTGGTTTCGGTGGTTCCGCTTTAGCCTTTCTTTTATTTTCCCCTTTGAATTTTCCGTTACCATTTGCAACATTTGCTTTGGTGTCGGGGTGATGCCCTTTCTTGTTGCCACCTTCATTGATCGTTAGAATGGATAAATCCCTTTTATCCATATTGAGCCTTTTGAGGCGATTAATGTGGCTTTTCATCTTAAAGACATAAGATGAGACCGATTGGGTTTCCTCCATTCAACATGTATGAAGCGCCCGAAGCGTTCTCCTTGCATATTGTAGGAACATTTCCTTCAATTGGGTAATCATGTCGTATGCTCATGACGTTCAAAATCCTTTTGAATGTCAAGAATTATAATTCCTAATCATGAGGCAAGAGGCTTGTATAGTATCCTCGGTATACTTAGTCCAATCATTATAGGCATCCTCATCTTCCATAAGAGGTTCATCGGGAATAGAGTTAATTACACAAATGAGTCCTGTGGTTTATACCTAATTTCGTCTTTGGGTACTAACTTTATTTTTTAACAGGTTTAGGTTCTATGGTTTCAATTTTGTATCACCTTTTGGTACTAACACCAAAATTAGTTAATTAATGACTAAAATACCCTTGCAAGTTTATCAATGTAACACATTTGGGTATTAACACATTTGGGTATTTATTTTTTTTATTTTCATCTTTTTATTATATCTCTTAATTAACATAAACTCTATTTATTTTTTTTATTTTCATATTTTCATTAAATTTCTTATTTAACATAAAATCTATTTGTTACACCAGTATTTTTTAAATAGATTTTTTAAATAAAATCTACTAGCTATATAGTTTTATATAAATTAAATTTCTTACTCGTTTTAAATAACGTAAACCTTACTCGTTTTCAATTTTGGATTGAAATGACTGATAATAATAAATATCTTTCATGTAAAAAAATTTAAGCCTTTTTTTAACTCGTTTTTTTTTTTCATTTACATTTTACTATTTTAGAAAGCTATTTAATTTACATAAAACTATATAGCTAGGTATTTTAGATAAAACTATATAGCTAGGTATTTTAGATAAAACTAAAAAAAATTTAAGCCTTTTTTTAACTCTTTTTTTTTTGTAAAAAAGATATTTAATTTACATAAAACTATATAGCTAGTAGATTTTACTGGTGCAACTAATATATTTTATGTAAATTAAATATCTTTCTAAAATAGTAAAATGTAAATGAACAAAAAAAACAAGTTAAAAATGGCTAGTAGATTTTATCAATCATATATATCCAAAATTGAAAACGAGTAAGGTTTACATTATTTAAAACTAGGAAGAAATTTAATTTACATAAAACTATATAGCTAGTAGATTTTATTTTAAAAAAAAAATATTGGTGTAACAAGTAGATTTTATGTTAAATAAGAAATTTAATAAAAATATAAAAATATTTAAAACTAGTAAGAAATTTAATTTACATAAAACTATATAGCTAGTACCCAAATGTGTTACATTGATAAACTTAAAAAAAATGCAAGGGTATTTTAGTCATTAATTAACTAATTTTGGTGTTAGTACCCAAAGGTGTTACAAAATTGAAACAATAGAACCTAAACCTGTTAAAAAATAAAGTTAGCACCCAAAGGCGAAATTAGGTATAAACCACAGGACCCATTTGTGTAATTAACTCTCGGGAATATGATCGTTCAACACATAGGATGTCTTCTCTTACTTGAGAACAATTCTTAAGTTTCGATATTAATCCATGAAGTGTTATGTTTGATATGATCATTTTCAAGGATGGTTCTTAGTGATATGTTACGGACGGTTTGGGTAATATTGTTAGCGGCCATCTACAAAATTTTACAAGGTTCAATTTTAGTATTTTTGATATTATTATATTTTAATCATTAATACCCTTTTATGTCTCATAGACAATTAATAATTAAAATCTAGAATCCAACGTTACATTTAAATATTGGTTAGGTGACCTTTATCCCTCTATTTAAATTAACAAGGTAGTCAACGTTTGACAATTGCAACTCTTTGCAACTTCTAGCCATATGGGATCGGTTAAACATCTTTATGTTTAGTTGGCATGTTTAATCCCATCAACACCTTTTGTTCGCCATGCTTTGGTGACCCTAAGTTCATGGTTTCCAAATCAAGTCGTCCAACTTACACACACATGTGAGTTTATACACATAAGTGGTTAGGTGACCTTTATCCCACAAACATGGTAAACCCACCTCAAACATACAAGTTCCCTCAAATGTGGTTAGGTGACCTTTATCCCACAAAAGAGTTCCCAAGTGATTCGAGTGTTGTATAAAAGGATGGTGTTTGACTTGCTTTATAAAAGGGATTTTTTGAGTTTTCAAAATTCTAGTTTAGAAAACTTAATGTACCATACATTTGCATGCATTCAAATCCTTGGTACTTTTGTGAAAACAAAATTTCAAGGTTCTTTTTAATAAAACCCATTTTATTATAAAAATCATTAATTTCTAATAACCTTTTATTATCCACTTTAATGATTTTTAAAAGAACCAATTTTAAGCTTGTTGTTGATTATTAGTTTGTTAAGCATGCATATCCAAATATCATCAAAACAATTTTAAATAAGCAACCACACAAGCACAACATACATAACAATAGGTGCATAACCATAGCCAACTATTTTTGACAACACATGTTAGCCGAAACAAGTGTGCCAACATGTCCTTCCTAAGGGTTGAATATTGACACAAATAATGTGGCGTTGAACTCCCACTTGATCCCGCATCCAAATGCTTCAAGTCTTCTTCTTGTGTTGTGATTTCTTCACATTCTTTGGGCTTCCAAAAGTCTTTTAAATTCAGCTCTAAACTCCTTTGGACTTCAAAAATGTGTTTTGGTTATTGGGCTAAAATCCCTTTAAGAACTATGAAGTTCTTTAGGCCCGAAATTGGCCAAAACCAAAAACACAATTTTGTGTGCATCTTCTTTTACAAAAAAAAAATATCCTAATACATTTTTCTAGTAAAAATAAAATGCACCTAATCTATTTATTTACATACCAAATGAAAAAAAAAATTACATATTTTACAAATGGAAGAACAAAGATAAATAATTATTACAACCCATTGAAATAATTAAATACAAATCACAAACATAAATATTCAACATATTCAAACACAAGGTCATGGCTAGGTTATGAACACCAAAATATATATCCACATATATAAAATTCAAGAAGCAAAAATGGTTCCCTTTTTATAACCCATTTTCGGCCAAGAATGAAAAACCGAAAAAGTGGGTTTTTGTCCAAACAAACAAATCATCCATATGACATAATTTTTCAAGATATTTTTATGCATGTAAGAAAATAATCTTGAAAAACAAAAGGAAGAACCATGGTGAAAATTTCGGCCATAGGGTTTAACCAAACCCGAAAACCCGAAATTTCAAATCCTATGAAGCATGCACTCATATAAGCGGCTCTAGATGCCATTGTTGGGTTTTTCACATGTTTATCAAAGTTATTTATATCCTTATAAATAAAAACGCAGCGGAATATATATATTTAAAACATGTTACTTTGTTGATATAAAACCCATTTTATATGTAAAACCCAATACCCGGATCCATATACGAACATGCATGCTATCAAAATTAAAACACAACCATAGGGTGTTTCAAGAATACTACCTTCCATGGAGTAAAAGATATGAAGAAAATGATGCTTCTTGAATGGTAGTCTTCAAGTGTAGAATACCTCAAGCTTGTATACCCCAAGCCTTCCAACAAACACTTTAAGTTTAGCTAGGATTTTACACTCATGAACTCACTTGAAAAATCCCTCTAAATCTACCACCATGGCCGAAAATTATAGAGGAGATTATGGAGTTCTTGCACTTGATTTTTCAGACTTGAAAACTTGGATAATCACCCCATGGCCGAAAATCCTAGAGAGAATTCTCTAGTGTTTTTTTTTCAAGTTTATCTCTCATATTTAAAGTTAAAAACTCCTTGGAAAACTTCTCTTGGCTGAATTAATTATTAGACAAGTTTATGGAGCTTTGCTGAATTAAATAAGTAAGAGAAAGTAGGAGAGAGAATCAGCATTTAATGTCTCTTGGTAAATATGTATTGCATGCATTTTAAGTGGTGGAAACCCACCTTGGGAAGCCATAAATGGGCTGGCCATTAAATGCTTTTCCCACCATTAATTTCAAAATCTTGATTTAAATTTAGTCTTGTATTTATTTATAACTTTTATAAATATAACACAATATGTTACAAGACTTATGCAACACATCACAACATTTTAAAATGTTATTTAACCCATTAAATAACACAATAAAATATTCTCTCAAAAATAAATTATCCATATAATTTATTAGTTTCTCAAGTGCAATTATTTAGAAAACCAATTTCCAAATATTATAAGTGTTAATATTTATTTGTTTGATCATATCATAAATAAATATTATAAGTGTTTGTCAAGCTTGTTATTGGGTATGACTCGACTTGGATCATAACGTACTAGCCACATCAATTTAATATGTGTCTTGGGCATACAGAGTCCAATAGAACGAACGATTCAACCGTTGGAAGACATGTTGCGAGCTTGTGTAATGGATTTAGGTGGAAGTTGGGACACTCACCTACCATTGGTTGAATTTTCATACAATAACAGTTATCATGCAAGCATCCAAGCCGCACCGTTCGAAGCTCTCTATGGACACAAGTGTCGATCACCCTTATGCTGGGCTGATGCGGGTGATAGACAGCTTGTTGGACCGGAATTGGTCCAGGAAACGACTGACAAGATTAAACAGATCCGAGAGCGCAACAAAGCGGATCGTGATCGACAAAAGAGTTATGCGGACCTGAGAAGGAAACCTCTGAAATTTGAGGTTGGTGATATGGTTTTGTTGAAGGTTTCACCCTAGAAGGTTGTGGCACGCTTTGGAAAGCGTGGGAAGTTGAATCCCAGATACATTGGTCCATTCAGAATTCTGAAAAGGGTTGGTTTGGTGGCATACAAGTTGGATTTACCTGCTGAACTAAATGGCGTTCATGATACATTTCATGTATCTAATCTGAAAAAGAGTCCAACTCAAGAAACAGTAGTCATTCCTGCCGACGAAGTTCATATTGACGACACACTCCACTTTACACAAGTGTCGATCACCCTTATGCTAGGCTGATACGTGGGAGCGTGAAGATCGTATGAAAGCCAAGTACCCACATTTATTCCCCAAAACCCCTGCATCTAGTAGCAGAGCTAAAATTTCGGGACGAAATTTCTCTAACAGGGGGAGAATGTGACAACCCTCACAATTACAGGTATCCGTACAATTAATTAATAATAAATTTGTGCTTAACGACTGTGCTTGATTACAACTGCTTATTAAACTGCTTTATGATTTTTGCATCATACATACATATGCATCACATTCATACTGTCACTCCATTTATTACACACAAACTTTAGTGACAAACTTGATGCACAAAGCACAGTTAGCACAATGAGCGGATAACTCAGAAACATGCTGACAATACCAGCACATAGAATGACACTATATTGAGGCCCAGTATGAGCCGCAAACAGGGTACTACACTAGTAGGGAGTGTAGGGAAGTAAGTATCATTAAACTGCGTCACTAGGTGATAGTTAAAGTGCCGGAAAGTGCCTAAAACCCACTCTAAATGCAGAATTCTACATTTATTAACAAAATTCAGCATTTAAACATGCTAGTCACTTGCAAAAATATGGCAAAATGATCCTGTATGCTTTCCTAAGTGTCAGGAATTAAAGGTGTCACAAAAGTTATATAAAAGACACTTTACGGAATAATTAAGCACTTTAGCGGAACAGTATCAAACCGAACAACCGGACATTACCAGGAACACTAAAATAATGCTAGAAGCATTGTTTTTATTTTTCTGAACTAGTTATGGTTCCCGTACACCATAACACCCACTAAATATCTAGTAACTAACTCAAGTAAACATACACTTGATTTCTAACTAATAAGTAATCATCTAGTTACAATTTTGCAATTAACCCCCTTTCCCCCTAGCCTAATCGGCCACATGCCTAAAAGTGGTGGGATTTCTTTGATATTTAATTAAGATATGCTTGTACTCTAAGAAACATTTTATCCAAGGGATTATGTTGTAGTGTGGATTATAAGAATGCAACATGGACTTAACTTCATTACTTACACACATCAAAACACTCCACAAAACTCTCTCTTCTTCTCTCCTTGTTTCGGACGACCCCAAACCACACCACCACCATCATCATTCGATCATCATCAACCATTCCACAAGCATACAAGGGTGATAAAGACCATATAAAAGAGCTAGTAGCTTTCGGATCATCAAGGACCTTCTCTATTTGCTATTAACCACCTCATTTCTACTCTTGATCTTCCCTAGCTTAAAAGCTAGTAGTAAGTCTCTTGAATCCTCATTTACTTCATGTTTAGGGTGGTTAATAGTAAAATTATGATGAAAACTTAAGAACACTAAGAATCATAAAGATAAAGTCTTGAACATAAGCTAACTTGATGATGGAATCTTGTTGATATAAAGTTGTTTTGAATATGTGATGAGTATTTGATGATTTCTTGGTGATATGTTGAATGATCATCATAGTAACTTGTTAGATCATGATTAAAAACATGGTCTAACAAGATGAGAGGTGGTTATGTGTTACAAGAAATAATCACCTTTTAGAACTAAACATGGACTTGAAAGAAAAATGTTTTTCTTGTAAAATAACAAACAAAGTGAACTATTAATCTTGTAAATCTAAGGATTGTGAATGATATTCCAAGGAAACTAAGTTTAAAAAGATGGTTTTCGAAAGGTTATGATTTTTATTGAACATACACTATTTATAGTAACAAGATAAGTGTGGAAATACTTTTAAAAGTAAGAAGATCCAATAAATACACATTTATGCAAAACTAGTTTACAAGTTGTAAAAACGTAAAATCTTTAAGAATAAGATTTTAATAAAAGTAAACACACTTTGGAGGGTAACTAAACCCACTAAACACCCTACAAAGTTACTACGCGTTTTTAGGAAAAACCAAGTTCATGTTGACATGTAAAGTGCATTGTTTTTACATTTGACTAGTGTAATAGTGTTTAGTAACTTGTTGTTGATTGATTGAATGAATTTTTGAAAAGAAAATGATATGCTAATAAGCATGGACACCTCCGTTTACAAAGGAAACTCTGGCGAATTTTTTCTAAAATTCCAACACTTAGAAAATATTTTTCTAACAAGTGTTTACAAATATATTTTTAACCTTGTTTTCAAAATAAACTTCGCCATAGTTTTTGTTACAAAAATACCAAGTATCGGAGGTTGATTTTACAAATAAAAATGGATAAGTATATATTTAAAAATATATATTTTATACAAGACACTTGTGTGAATATTTGTATATTTTGTGAACTAGTTACATTATTTTAGGGTAAAATAATATAACTTAACAAATACCATGGCGATTACAACTCCAAAATAATACCAAAAATCACACGGAATGAATATTTAAGTTATACGCTTGATATTGTGAAACCAAACGCAAAGACATAACTTATAAAATAGTCCTGAAAATACTCTTACACATGTATTTTTGGTGAAATATTATTTTGGAAACTAAAGAAGTAAAAATATATTATTTTTGGGAAAAATACATATATTTTGGAAATACGTTATTTTGGACAAATAAGTCAAAATATAGTTTTCGAAACTACAAATAGACATGTATAAATGCCCCCATCCTTGGGAAGGAAAGACGGAATTAAAATACTTGAGAAGTATGGATACGAAATAGTTGTCTAACTATTATTCCGAAACCTTAAAAATAATTTAAGTTAAAATAATTTATTTTAACAAATGATTACAACTTGGAATAATGTCAAGAATCGTAACTCAAACGTAAATACAAAGGCAAGGCACGGCCCGATCGTCTAATAGACATTAGTACATTGTAGGGAGTCGTGTTTGCTGACGAGACCGGAGATTTGAGTACGATACAGGAGACGCACTACAGTGAGTTCATGTCCCCCTTTTCTCTTAACTGTTTTCAATTTTAAACTTCGGGGGTGGAATACATGTTACAATTATTACAGACGCTTTTATACATGGTATGGTTAGCTTAAGGAGGGTTTACTACTTAGATCATGTGAAAGGTGGGTACAACGCTTAAGGCCATTAATCCTCGTTGTTAGGACCGAGGGACATGAGTGATATATCTATTTGGGTGTAGCGAGCCCACACCCATGAGGCCAGGGTGGCCCATAGTGGTGACTGTGTCTTACAGCCGGAGGCCCGGTAACAAATTTGCTAGGTTTGAGTACTTCATGCACCGTTTCAGACATACCAGTGGCTTTGTAACCCATTGGTGATCTCTTTTTCCTTAATTGCTACATACCAAGGATTTTCATTCAGACAGACACATTTCAAAGGTTTATACATATTCACTTACACATGAACTCGCTCAACTTTTTGTTGATTTTTCAAACTACATGTATTTCAGGAAACTAACGGATCTGGCGGGGTATGCATATGTCTTGCTACGTTGAATAAAAGATGTCATCCAGGGTAGTAGGTTTAGGAGGTGTAACCCTTACCTGGACGGGTTACATGTCTTTAAACCTCGTTTTATTTAAAGTCTTTTGCTGTGTCTCATGCACACGTTGTAGACAAGTATGGGTTGTAACTTATTTTAAGTGTCGACATTTTCAAACAATGATGTTGTGGTATTTTTAAATTAAATGAATGGATGAACATCTTGTGTTTTTTTATCATATAGCATTGTTATGATTGTTGCTATGGTATTAAGAAGTCACACCAAATAAATCCACGCTTCCGCAAAAGCCAGGGTGTGACACTTTGACTCAAATAAAGACCCGTTAGTATCCTAACCGTTTATTAAATCTTCTATAGAGATTAAGTAGCTTCGGTAGAAGGTATTTACATAAGGTTTAGGAAACATACGGCTGAGTTACATCCTTGCACATCTAGCTCACGTAAATACTTTTAACTTATTTTCCCTTATACGGGCTTGGGATATGGTATTATAATAATACCGCTTGGTCGGGTATGAAATCATTTAATCGGATTGTGATTAATAAATTTGCATAACCCGTTTTAATCTGTTTTGTTTGATAACATAAACATTGGGGGTCAATACGACCGTGTCCTGGATATCCTCGGCTCATATCATTTGATAATGGCCACGACATATGCACGGGGTGTAGGTATACACCTGACAGATGCAAATGCTAATTAATCCACATGTTGGGGATAACTCCTTTGTGGGTTTTATAGTGGTGAGTCGGTTAATCATGACCGGCTTCCAAACCGGCCCCATATGTATGACAAACATGTAAAACTGTATACTAGATTTTGTTAAAGATTGTCCTAAGTTATAAATGGTTTTGTGCCTTGTGCATTTAAATAAATTTTCATAAACTCTTTTCAAACGAGTCGGTTAATTGTATTTAACAGTGAAAACTGGCGTATTTTCCAAAGACTAAGTGACAGGTACCTCTCGAAATTAGGCTGGAGCTACTTGGTGTCAAATAAGAGGATCTTGCAAATCCTTAGATGCCTGAAGTCTGTTATTTCAGTTTTCTTGTATTTTATTTTTATGATCTGCCTGTGGATCTCTATTACAACCAGTCTGTATATTCTTTTATTTGGACACTCGGACATTATGGTTTGTAATTGTTATTATCTACCAAGCCTTCCGCTGTGCTATTATATTGTGTATATTGACTATGATGATATCAACTACGTCACGATACTCCCCACCAGGCCCACCGGTAATATGTGGAAATATCGGGGTGTGACATCTGAGTTTATTGCTAGTTTCCGTTATTAAGCTTAAACTTTGACCATTATGCCCATATAGTTTAAAAACGAGATTTTTGAATATGTAAGCATGCAAATAGCTTTATTACTAATATATAAACAAGTCTAAGTTAATTTGACATTATTTTCTGGTCTCAAAACGATGTTATGCAAGATATCGTAAAACTTAACTTTTTATAATTAAATTACATTTTTATGCCCAAATCATGTTTAAACCTAAATTTTGGCACCAAACTCATTACCTACTGTTATGATATTATTTTTAGGGATTTTTGGAATGACTGGTCAGATTATATACTGACCATAACTTAGAGTTCTTATATAAATTCTATAATTGACGATAATGCCTTTTTTGTTAATAAAATGTGATTTACATATGATTATCATGCCAAACCTTTTTCCTACTGATTTATATGAAAAATAAAATATTTTAAACATTCAAGGCTAGTCAAAATCTCAGAATTACATAAACATAGCAATTATCGTCAATTATCGATTTTTACGCTAATTAGGTGCATAGTATAGTTTAAAACCATATTTAACACCTAAGACTTGTTACCTACTTAATTTATAAATAAATTTTTAATAATTTTACCGTGGGTATAGGTCATGAACTCAGACTTCCAATTTGTCCTTAAAACATATGTGAAATGACCAAAATGCCCCTACGGTCCATAGTTTGGCCATAACTGGTAAAATACACATATGTATGATATCCTACTATTATAACATTATAAAATAAATATTTTTACAGAATGTTTTAGACCAGAACATCAATTTATGTTTAAACCTCTTTTATAAATCTTAAAATGACCAAAATGCCCTTACGGGACTTAATTTGGTTTAAAAATCTTTTTGGGCATAATTGTTGATATCCTACTAATACCATAACATATTTAAAGCATAATAACTTATGGAACTTGTACATGACTCATCAGGCTACCCGTTATGCATATACACGTTCGGTACGGTTTATGTAACTAGATTGCATAAGTTAGCCGAAACGGGTCAAATCTTATCATTTTAACTTCAAAATCCAGAATCTATTTAGTTTACCCATTTTATAGAAGTCCCCATACTTGTGGGGTCTAAATCACATTCCAATCCGGTCATCGCTTAATCTCGCGTTTCGTACCGTAAACCTTCCTTTAAACTAACCGGTCTAAGTTTGTAACTTAAATAAGACCCGTTAGTAACCTAATAGGTTAATAAAACCTTCGTTCCACATTAGGAGCCCCGGTAGAAGCTACTTGCACTTGTTTGAGTAGATTATACGGTGAGTATACAAAACTTGCATTTTAAGCTCAGGTAAATACTTTTAACTTATTTTCCCTTATACGGGCTTGGGATACGCTAAAATATTACCGCTTGGTCGGGTGTAAAAACACTTAATCAAATATGGTTAAATGGCATAATCCCAATTTTAATCATTGTTACTTGATAACAATAAACATTGGGGTTAACGACCGTGTCCTGGATATCCTCGGCTCATTTAAAATCGTAAATGGCCACGACTTAAGCAAGGGGTGTAGGCATACACCTGACAGTTGCGTATGTAAAAGATATACTCACTTGTTGGGGTAACCCGTCATGAGATTATATTAGTGGTGTGTCGATTAATCTTGTTCGGCTTTTATCCCGTCCCTAAATGTATGACAAACATGTGAATCTGATACAAGATTATCGTTATATAATTATCCCAAGTTATAAAAGAATGCTTATGCCTTGTGCATTTAAATCATTTTTCATAAATGTTTTCAAAAGAGTCGGTTAATTGTATTTACCAGTGTAAACTGACGTATTTTTTCAAAAAGACTAAATGACCGGTACTATTCGTAATTGGCTGGGAGCTCTGGGCGTTAGTTAAAGAATCTTGCAAGTTCTTAATGCTTAAAGTCTGTTGAACAATGTTTTGTATTATATTTTAGATCCGCCTATGGATCCTATCTTACAACCGTCTGTATGATATTTTATTCATACTTTACATTTCGGTTTGTAATAGTATTTTCTACCAATACTTCCGCTGTGCTATAAACTGTGTATATTTGACTATGATGATATCAACTACGTCACGATACTCCCCGCCGGGCCCACCGGTAATATGTGGAAATATCGGGGTGTGACAGGTTGGTATCATAGCCAACATTGAGTGAATTAAACACTAGTCTTTTGTGTTTAATCTCAATTACATAGTAGCACATTCCTTGACTTTCGAGTCTAGGCAAACGACCTAGGATTAATCCTAATCTTATTTAGTTTATATATTTTGTTTGTTTCCTTGTTTCTGACAGGACTACATACTAATCATGCCACCAAGAGTCAGAGGTAGAAGTGGATGAGGTAAGGCACCCATGAGGGGAACACACGATCATGAAGTGGGGCCTTCGCATAGACGAACCCCATCTGCAACTTACAGCTCTGATTCACACGTGGATTGGAGAAATTATCTCGAGCCAGATAGACGTTCAGTCTCACTCAGTTCTTCGCCTTCATACCACAATTCCTTCGGACCACAACAGGAAGATGAACCTCAGGACTTGCACCACTCAAACCATTCTCTTCAACATTCGGGTTCTCATCATTCTTTCCAGAACCCTACCCCTTACTTTCAATGTCATTTCAACCCGATCAACCAAAACGATGAACCAGTGGGTCATAACCCATTGGGGCCAGCAGATCACTTTCCTGAGTACCAGGACATGGATGTGGACGACGATCCAGATCCCGCTATGCCACCTTCTGGGAAGCCCACGCATCCCATCGAAATCTCTAGCAGTTCTTCATTTGCAGGATCGCCATACAGAGGCTCGACATAGGGGCCGAAAGGTGGAGTACTTACAAATGGGAGTTTACTCCCCCTCACCACAACTCACCTCCACCATAGCAGGCTCCCTCCGAGGAGCCACACTTTCAGGCGGTCACGCTACCACCGCTGCCAGCACCAGAGCAGCCTCCGCCGCCAAAACCGTCAAGGCGAATAAGAGGCGCACGGATGTCTGTGCGAGGGGGTTTTCATTTCAGCACCCCACAAAACTCCAGCAACTATCCTCCAATCTTTGAAGACCCACAAATGGGCGAGCCTTCAAACACTGTTTCAGAAGTCGACTCTGCACCGGTCGCTCCTGCACCACCACCATGGGTTATGAGAACCCAATCCCTGCTTACACAGATGCAGCTGGGTACAACCCGTTTGAGCCACAAGCTTACTCGGGTTATAACTATAATGCACCTGCTGTCGACCCATACGTTGAGGCAGCAAATTTTAATGCTCTCTACCCCTCGCCTTTTCCACCCGCGTACCCAACTGGGTACCCTGCTTATGGGTATCAATACCCGCCACCTCCACAACCTCAGCAGCAGCAGCCACCTCAACCTCAACTTCAGCAACCGCAACAACAAGAAATTCTCCAAAGGTTGCATGAGCTAGAACAAAGGGTGGAAGAAAGGGATAGAAGTCACAGCAAATTCCTTAAGGGTTTGGCAAACTTCATTAAAGGAAAGAAGAAGAAAGACCATTGAAGGACCCTTAATTATTGTTTTGTAATTTCCTTTTCAATTAAGTCCCTGCGTGGACATTTTATTTAAGTATTTAGTCCCTGCGTGGACTTGTTTTCTTATTTAGTCCCTGCGAGGACAAGTTTATTTGTTTAAAGACCCGTTTAGGGAAACTATTGTAATTCTTAGGACCATTTATGAGAAATTTCCTTTTGCAATTACATTATCATTATACATATGCATATACATTATATCACTAATTAAACTATCATTTCAATTTATAATTGATCTGCCATTAAATCTCAAAAGACAATCTTAAAGGTATAACCTAGCCTATATGTCATTATAGACATGGCCATGATGGTAAAGCCTTTCTAAGATGAAAAATCTTTGTTAACATCTAAGAACATGTTAGCACTCTTGACAAATGTGGTTCGAGAAAATCACACTAGTCATCCTAATACTTGGATTCTTCCAGCTTCCTTATCCAGCCTAATGATCTAGAAAATCATGGCTAATATCATCAAATGAGATGATCATATTAAAGCATCCACTATGTGATGCCATTATTTCGCCTTCTGGCTAAACTATTATAACTGCATAACAAACGACAGTAGTAGTCTATGGCTCCCTGTCAAGATAGGTGAGGAACTATGTTCAAACCTTAATGCCTCGATCCTATAAGATCACGGCTTATAAATTAAAAAATGTCCTTGTGACAAGGCCTTTTGTGCCACCTTAATATCCTCAATGGTTTATAACTGGGAATAATTATAATGAAAAATTTAAATAAATCTGATTAAGAAATTAACCAATATGGTCTATTCTTACCATGGTTAACGAATCACCGAATATGATGATTCAATAATAGACCACTAAATGAGTTGTTGTCAATTGTTTTATAGTAATCAAGCTTCACCATGGCTGACTCAGAAGAAGTTAATAGTCATCCCAATGAAAGGAATGATAACACCAGAATGAACGTAAAGGGTGCTGATCTGCAAGCTTTGATAGACAATGTTGTAACCAAAGTTGTTGGCAGAATGTTCAAAGATTCCAGTGCTGCTCGCACGAAGACCCAATCAGTACCTCATACTAAACCCCCTTCCAAAACACATACGTCAAATCAGAAAAGTCAGCCGCCTAAGAAGATAGTGTTGGAACAAGAACCACGTTCTAAAACTTGTTCTTATAAATACTTTGTTTCTTGCAAACCAAGGGATTTTACAGGTGAAAAAGGTGCCATAGACTGTATGACATGGCTTGATGAAATGGATACCGTTTTGGATATTAGTGGATGTGCTGAGCAGGATGTTGTGAAGTTTGTATCGCAATCGTTTAAAGGAGAGGCATTAGCTTGGTGGAGGGCATTAATTCAAGCCACGGGGAAAATTCCACTCTATAATTTGTCGTGGGTGGAGTTTGTGGCACTGATGAAAGAGAACTTTTATCCTCATCACAAGGTAGAGAAGATCGAAACTGACTTCTTGACTCTGGTCATGAAGAATCTAGATTGCCAAGCATATGTTACGAGTTTCCACACTATGTCCAGAGTTGTCCCCTATTTGGGTACACCTGAACCTAAGCGCATAGCGTGCTTCAATGGAGGTCTGGCCCCTGAAATAAAAGGAAACGTCAAAGCTTTTGGGCCTACCACCTATAGGTCAGTTGTGGATTTTTCCTTATCCCTCACGCTTAATGCAGTTAGGAATAAGTCTGTTAAGGCTTCAGATGAGGGAAAGAGAAAGAGGGAAGATGAGAGCTCACGTCACACCGATAAGAAAAAGAAAGGAAATTCAGAGTTTAAGAAAAGTTCTGAGTTTAAGAAAAGCTCAAATCAGTCGGGTGACAGACCCGTATGTAAGAATTGCAAGAAACGCCACCCCGGTAAGTGCATTATTGATCCAAAGGAGAGCCCCTGTGGAATTTGCAAAACAAAGGGTCATAAAACTTTGGAGTGCAAGGAATTAAATAATACAACCTGTTATGGTTGTAATGAGAAGGGGCACATCAAGAGCAACTGCCCGAAAAACCCAAAGAAGCCCGAGGAGGCTAAAAAGACCAATGCTCGAGTTTTCCAAATGAATGCCAAGGAGGCAGTGCAGAACGATAACGTTATAACAGGTACTTTCCTCATAAATGATGTTTATGCTAGCATTTTATTTGATTCTGGTGCAGATAAGTCCTTTGTAGACAATAAATTCAGTAAATTGTTAAATCTGCCTATTAAAACTCTAGACATAAAATATGAGGTAGAACTAGCTGATGGCACCTTAGAAACCGCTTCAACAATTCTAGATGGATGTTTCATATCCATTAGGAATCACTCTTTTCCGTTGTCATTATTGCCGATGAAATTGCCCGGGTTCGATATAGTTATAGGCATGGATTGGTTTTCTCTTAACCAAGCTCAAATTGCCTGTGATAAGAAGCAAGTTATTATCAAAACCCCTTATGGTGAAACAATTACTATCCAAGGAGATACGCAATATGGATTACCCGATCAAGTATCTATGCTTAAGGCATCTAAGTGTTTGAAGAAAGGTTGTGTCATTTACATAGCACAGGTGACGATAGACGAGCTAAAGCCCAAGATAGAAGATATTCCTGTTATTTCAGAGTACTCAGACATTTTTCCTGAAGAACTACCTGGTCTACCTCCCGACAGACAAGTGGAATTCAGAATTGATATTATACCAAGAGCAGCGCCAGTTGCACGAGCTCCTTATCGTTTGGCACCGACCGAAATGAAAGAATTAAGAACCCAGTTGGATGATCTATTGGAGAAAGGTTTCATTCAACCAAGCTCGTCCCCTTGGGGAGCGCCTATTTTATTTGTAAAGAAGAAGAATGGTTCAATGCGTTTATGCATTGATTATCGTGAGCTGAACAAAGTTACAATCAAGAACCGCTATCCATTGCCCAGGATCGATGATCTGTTCGATCAGCTACAAGGGGCAAGTTTCTTCTCAAAGATCGATCCGAGTTCGGGGTATCATCAATTGAAGGTCAGAACCGAAGATGTACACAAGACTGCATTTAAAACAAGATATGGCCACTACGAGTTCTTAGTGATGCCTTTCGGGCTCACTAACACACCTGCAGCATTCATGGATCTCATGAATCAAGTCTGCAAGCCGTATCTGGACAAGTTTGTCATTGTCTTCATTGATGACATACTTATTTATTCAAAAAGTTAAGCCGATCATGAGAAACATCTTCGATGCATCCTTAAACTTCTGCAACAAGAAAAGCTCTAAGCAAAATTTTTCAAATGTGAATTCTGGCTTCGAGAAGTCCAATTTCTTGGACATGTAGTAAGTGAGCGTGGTATCCAGGTGGATCCCACTAAAATAGAAGCAATATGAATCGGCAAGCACCTAAGACGCCCACTGAAATTTGCAGTTTCCTAGGGATGGCAGGTACTATAGGCGTTTCATCAAAAACTTTTCAAGGTTAGCTGCACCTTTAACTTTGTTAACTCGCAACAATGTAAAGTTTGATTGGGGTCCCAAACAACAAGAATCTTTCGAGATTCTTAAGCAGAAATTAAGCAATGCTCCTGTGTTGACGTTACCTGAAGGGATAGAAGAGTTCGTTGTTTATTGCGATGCATCGCACACTGGTATGGGTTGTGTGCATATGCAAAAGGCAAGGTGATTGCCTATGCATCACGTCAACTGAAAGTGTACGAAAAGAACTACACCACCCATGACTTGGAATTGGGTGCCGTTGTATTTGCACTCAAGCTTTGGAGACATTACCTATATGGAACCAAGTGTGTATTTTACTCAGATCACAAAAGTCTCCAATACTTGTTTAACCAGAAAGATCTCAATATGAGGCAACGTCGTTGGATGGAAACATTGAACAATTATGATTGTGAAATTCGCTACCATCCTGGCTAGGGGCGGCAATTCTTGACACGACTTGTTAACCCGACACGAACCCGACACGAAAAAAACAGATTTGGGTCGACTAACACAACCCGTTTAAAAAAACGGGTCGGGTTCGGGTTGACCCGTATAAAAACGGGTTGACCCATTAACCCGTTTAACTATTTAGATAAAAAATCTTTTATATTTTTGTTTTTGTTTTTTCAGTTTCTAATTTACATGGTTAGTTATAATAATGTTAATTTTGACACATTATATTATTTATTTATCATACCCATACTCATCATTAAACATGTTATCGATAACCCGCTTAAAACCGAACAACTCGTTTGTAAATCGTCAACTTATATCACTCATTTAAAAATATGGGTTAAACGGGTCGGGTTCGGGTTGACCCGAATTAATATGGGTCGGGTTAGGGTTGAAATCTTTGACCCGAATAATAATATGGGTCGGGTTCGGGTTGAACATTTCAACCCGCCAACCCCTAACCCGTCAACCTGCCAACCCATCAGCCCGACACGATTGCCACCCCTAATCCTGGCAAAGCGAATGTGGTCGTTGACGCATTAAGCAGGAAAGAAAGGGTCAAACCTATTAGGATCAATGCTAAAAGCATTGAATTAAAGAGCAATTTAAATGAAAAGTTGTTGTTAGCACAAAAAGAAGTCGTGATGGAAGATAACTTTCCAGCAGAAAGATTAGGTGCAACTATTGATCAGTTGTCACCTGGGAATGATGGAATCCTTAGATTGAATGGTCGAATCTGGGTTCCAATCCATGGAGGACTTAGAAATGTAATCCTCCAAGAAGCTCATAATTCTAAATATTCGGTTCATCCGGGCAGTGATAAAATGTACCAAGATCTGAAGGCAAATTACTGGTGGATGGGTTTGAAGAAATCCAAAGCCACATATGTGGCTAAATGTCTGACGTGCTCACAGGTTAAAGATGAGCATCAAAAGCCATCAGGTTTACTACAACAAGCAGAATTTCTCACTTGGAAATGGGAAATAGTGACTATGGATTTCATCACCAAGTACCAAGGAAGAAACATGGGAATGATACGATATGGGTTATAGTTGACAGACTGACAAAGTCAGCTCATTTTATACCCATAAATGAAACGCATTGCTCCGATAAACTAGCCCAGCTGTATGTGGACGAGATTGTATCTCTCCACGGAGTGCCAGTATCTATTATATCTGATAGGGATACTAGATACACATCTCTTTTTTGTAAAATCTTCCAGCAATCTCTGGGCACTCGTTTGAATTTCAGTACCGCTTATCATCCTCAGATGGATGGGCAAAGTGAGTGTACGATTCAAACACTGGAAGACATGCTCCGGGCTTGTGTTATTGACTTGGATGGAAGTTGGGATGACCATCTTCCTTTGATTGAATTTTCATACAACAACAGTTATCATACGAGCATCCAAGCTGCGCCTTTTGAGGCCTTATATGGAAGGAAATGCAGAACGCCGGCTTGTTGGGCGAAAGTTGGAGAAACCCAACTATCAGGACCTGAGATAGTCCTTGAGACGGCAGATAAGATTGTTCAGATCTGTGATCGTCTAAAAGCTGCCAGGGATAGGCAGAAGAGCTACGCATATAAGAGGCGCAAACCTCTGAAATTCGAGGTAGGTGATAAAGTATTACTTAAAGTGTCACCCTGGAAAGGAGTAATAAGATTTGCTAAAAAGGGCAAGCTGAGCCCAAGATACATTGGACCATTCGAGATCATCGAATGTGTCGTGAGTGTGGCCTATAAGCTAAAATTACCTAAAGAGCTTAGTGGAATTCACAATGTGTTCCACATCTGCAACTTAAAGAAATGTCTAGCTGATGAGTCGCTAGCAATGTCTCATAAAGACGTGCAGAATGATGAAAGTCTGAAGTTTGTTGAAAAACCTTTATCGATCAAGGATCGACAGGTTAAAAGGCTTCGGAAGAAACAAGTGCCAATTGTAAAAGTGAAATGGGATGCCTGTAGAGGCCCAGAATATACGTGGGAAGTTGAATCCACGATGCGACAGAAATACCCTCATTTGTTTCAGTAAATCTCGAGGTTGAGATTCTTTTAAGGGGTGAGGATGTAACACCTCGCAAAATCATGTAATACAGTAATGACATGTGTCATAAACCCTAAACGTGGAAAAAGTTAACTTTGAGGGACTAAAGTTGACAAACAGTGAAAAGATGTATGTGGAAGGACTAAAAGCGTCAACATGCCAAACTTATGCCTCTGATTGACCTCACCCGATGTTCGTATTCTTTATTGGGTAAATTGTCAGACGCAAGAAACCGTTTGTGATTAAAATCAAAAGTTTATAAAGCACAGTGGTTAAACGTGTCAACATGTTAATTCTTACCTCTTGATGCGGGCCAAGTGTGGAGGAGCAGGCCATCTTGTATTTGGAGGCCCAAGATCGCGTGACAAAAGGGGCTTCACTAAAATGGCTCTAACTTGGGCTACAGGTGTCTGTTTTGGGCATGCGACCAGGGGAAACGATCGTGAGAACGAAGCCCATCTTTCTACAAATGACCGTAGGTGGTTTGGGTCATATTTCGGGGCTAAAAACGCTTATTTCTATGAGTTATTTATAATTTTTTTGTTTTTTTGTGCTTTTCGTGGACTTTTATTTCATTCTAGCTTTTGGCCCAAGTGTGTTTTGAGGCCCGTTTTCAAATTACGTTATTATTTATATGGATGTAAAGGGAGGAAGATAATCAGTTTTGAAGTTTATGAAAAGTCATTTTTCTCTCCCAATTCACTTGTGAGTGTTTTGTGTGTGAAACCCCAATTTTCGTTATTCTACGAGAATCAATGAATTTTGGAAGAATCGTTCCTGGTATTCTGTGTGAATCAACAGGTCCGATTTCGATCCCATTTCCTAGTATACATCACCTCTGAGTGACCTTTTAACGAACCCAAGGCTTTGTAATGTTTTATTATACTCTCATGAATATCGGATAATGATTTAATGAAGTTTCGGTACAATTATATGATTAAATGTGCAAATTCCAAGAAGAAGGGTTGAAAGTGTCAATATGATAATTCTACTCCCGGGAGACCGTTTTATCGAATCCTTAACTTAACAATATTTGGTTTTATTCCCAATATCATGTGAAACCTGAAATTAAGGGCCCCTCATGCTGAAAATGAAAGTTATACGAGTTATGAAAGTATAGGGACTGATCTTGTAACAAAACAAACAAATTTGGAAATGTGCTGCCTCGCGTGGCGCGCCAGCCCCCCCCCCCTCCCTGGCGCGTGGCGCGACGGGGAACCTTTTCCAGCAAATGACTGGCAGCTGCCAGGATGCAAACCTGCAATCTTCTCAGGATTCTCTGCAACCTGTAATCGAAAACAGCAGCATGCAAATGGTTTTATTATACCTCTAGGACACATGGAAGCATCAAAAAACATCTGGGGATACTTGGATTGATCCTAATTCACCCTCTTCTTCTATATAAAGGCCCTTCATTCACATTTGAGACTTGCTCATTTTAAAAAGCAGAATTATACTCTCTCTTGCTTCTTCTCTGGAGCTTCCTGGATCTAAAGGAGTCTCCACTAAGTTCAAACTTTATGCTAGGACCTTGTGTAAGTGTTCTTAGCTCCTGTAGTTTAGTTTTTATATGTATAAGGACCGAAAGTCAAAGTTATCGCAATTATGCTTTGACTTTTAGTTTAAACTTTAACGGTCCAGCTATGGTTCTAAGCGTATGTGGCTATGTGTTGGTAATTATGTAGGTGTTAATCCCTCAAAAGGGCACCTCCTAATTATCACGTTTACTTAGTTAATTGTCGGGTCATAGTAATTAACATAAAAGTCAAACGGGTCAGTTTTTAATAAAAATTCATATCTAATAATGTAGAAGCTATAAAATATGTTTTATCACTTTAATAACTTGGTAAATATTATTAGAACATGTCTAGACATGTTCAACCCGACAATCTGAGTTTAGGCTCGGTTCGCAACCGAAAGTCGCAAAAGTTAACTTGTGCTTTGACTTTCAGTTCTGACCCGAATTAGCTTAGTTTCTTTATGCCTTAAGGTTACTTTGCGACCATATTATATAGTAGTATAACCCTCTGAGGTTATATTACATGGTCCCTTAGTAATCTGAGTTTATTGCTTGTTTTTGTTATTATGCTTAAACTTTGACCATTATGCCCTTATAGTTTAAAAACGAGATTTTTGAATATGTAAGCATGCAAATAGCTTTATTACTGATATATCAACATGTGTAAGTTATTTTGACATTATTTTCTAGTCTCAAAACGATGTTATGCAAGATATCGTAAAACTTAACTTTTTATAATTAAATTACACTTTTGTGCTCAAATCATGTTTAAACCTAAATTTTGGCACCAAACTCATTACCTACTGTTATGATATTATTTTTAGGGATTTTTGGAATGATTGGTCAGATTATATACTGACCATAACTTAGAGTTCTTGTATAAATTCTATAATTGACGATAATGCCCTTTTTGTTAATAAAATGAGGTTTACATATGATTATCATGCCAAACCTTTTTCCTACTGATTTTATATGAAAAATAAAATATTTTAAACATTCAAGGCTAGTCAAAATCTCAGAATCACATAAACATAGCAATTATCGTCAATTATCGATTTTTACGCTAATTAGATGCATAGTATGGTTTAAAACCATATTTAACACCTAAGACTTGTTACCTACTGAATTTATAAATAAATTTTTAATACTTTTACAGTGGGTATAAGTCATGAACTCAGACTTCCAATTTGTCCTTAAAAACATATGTGAAATGACTAAAATGCCCCTACGATGCATAGTTTGGCCATAAATGGTAAACCATACATATGTATGATATCCTACTGTTATAACATTATAAAATAAATATTTTTACAGAATGTTTTAGAGCAGAACATCAGTTCATGTTTAAACCTCTTTTATAAATCTTAAAATGACCAAAATGCCATTACGGGACTTAATTTGGTTTAAAAATATTTTTAGGCATAATTGTTGATATCCTACTGATATCATAACATATTTAAAGCATAATAACTTATGGAACTTGTACATGACTCATCCGGCTACCCGTTATGCATATTCGTGTTCGGTACGGTTTATGTAACTAGATTAAGTTAGCCGAAACGGGTCAAATCTTATCATTTTAACTTAAAAATCCACAATGTATTTAGTTTACCCATTTTATACAAGTCCTCGTACTTGTCGGGTCTAAATCACATTCCAATCCGGTCATCGCTTAATCTCGCGTTTTGTACCGTAAACCTTCCTTTAAACTAACCGGTCTAAGTTTGTAACTTAAATGTAACATTTCATAAAATCACGTCCAATGATGTGTTGACACGTGTAATAAACTCTAATTAAGTCAAACGTTGACTATTAGGGACTAATTTTGCGAAAAATAAAAAACTTTGAAGGCGAAATGACTAAAAGTGTTAACATGCTTAAACTAAGCCTCAGAATAACAATACACGGTATTCATAATTATAATTAAGCTACTCGTTGATC
The DNA here is from genome assembly GCA_030545235.1 of Helianthus tuberosus. Taxonomy (NCBI): domain Eukaryota; kingdom Viridiplantae; phylum Streptophyta; class Magnoliopsida; order Asterales; family Asteraceae; genus Helianthus; species Helianthus tuberosus. The sequence continues at coordinate 80,226,811 of CM060361.1, forward strand.
GAGAGGAGCCGTTTGTATAATTATTTGAAAGTTTGCGCGTCGAAGGATTAAAAGCGTCAACATGTTAATTCTTACCTCTGAGTGACCTTTTAATAAACTGAGAGCTTCATGATGTTTGATTATGCTCTTGGGAATGCCTAATATTGGCCATCTAAGGCTTTTATGCCAATAAGTGATGTTGCGCGCAAGTTTGCAAGTTAGAGGGGCTAAAAGCGTCAACATGTTTAATTATACCTCTGAATGACCTTTTAATGAACCTGAAGCATTATGATGTGCAATCATACTCTCGAGAATGCTAAATTTGGATTACATAGGGCTTTGATGCTACTAAACGATAATACGCGCAAGTTTGCACGTTAGAAGGACCAAAAGCGTCAACTTCTAAAACTTCACCTTTGAGTGACCATTTAAGCGAGCTAGAAACTTCGCAATGTTCGTTCATAACCTCGGGAGTATTTTATACTGGCCATGTAAGATTTTTATGCCGTTTCGCGATAATGCGCGCAAGCTCGCAATTAAGGGGTTAAAAGTGTCAACTAGCAAAACTACGCCTTTGAGAGGCCTTTTGAACAAACCAGGAACTCTGTATTACTCAGTCGCACTCCTGAGTGTGCCTAGGTTAACCGTTAGAGGTTTTGAACCTTGTATTAACATGTTATGAGAGTTTAGAAATTATACGCCAAAAGTGTCAATATTAATATTAAAGAAGCTCAAATGAATTGAGGAGCTGTTTTTGAAAAAAGATGAAACTGGTGCCTGACTGAGCCTGCTTTCGTGGGCTGCCAGGCTGCATATCAGCAGCAACGAACTATTTTTGAAGTGTTGGTTCGCTTATGACTTGATCATTATTCCTAGCTAAATCAACTAAAACAATTCAGGGACCAAACCTGCCAGTCAGCTAAAACTGCTTTCTTGGCTGGGCTGACCCTTGTCACGGGTCATGTCCCAAGTTCGGGCCTGCTCTCTCAGGCCACCAAGCTACATGTCAGCAGCAACATAAAGTTTATGTGCCATAAGTGCAATAAATGAAAGTTTAAAAATGTTGAACATGAAGACATGGATCAACACAGCAAATCTGCAAGCTTTGGAGCTAGGCCGGACTAGCTCACGGGCCGCGACCGCTGGGCCTGAGGCCTACGCGGGCCGCAAACGATCATATCAGCAGCAACATATTATTTTTGTATACCTTGTTCCCCCCATAGTTTTCTAAACCATTTTTAACTAATCTATGGATTGTTATACTGATTTTGTAAGCTGGTAATACACATGTTAACATCTCAAGATCCCCTCATACACATGGAAAGATCTTGTTGAATTCAAAAATCTATAAATAGGCTTCATTTCTTACTTGAACAATTGCATCATTTCCATTCTACCTTCTATTCTCTCAACCTGGAAGTTCCTGAGTTATTAAGGAGCATCCTCTGAGTTTATTTCAGTCCCTTGGACCCTTGTAAGTGTCCTTTCATGGCTAATTATTTTTATTTGGCTCTTAAAGCCGAAAAGTCAAGCGTTTATGATAAAACTCTTTGACTTTTAGTTAGACCGTAAACGGTCAAGCCATTGTTCACAACGAACATGGCTACGTGATCGTAATTAGGTAGGTGATAAACCCTCAAAATGGCACCTCCTAAGAATCACGTTTGCTTGGTCAATTGACGAGTCAACGTAATATTGTTTTAAAAAGTCAACGGGTCAGTTTTTGAAATAATTGCGATATGAGTTTAGAAATATTCTAAAATACGTTTTGTCACTTAAATAACTTGGTAATAATTATTAGAACATGTGTAAATATGTTTGACTCGTCAATTCCAGTTTTAGGGCGGTTCGCAACCGAAAGTCGCGAAGTTTGACTTCTGCGTTGACTTTCGATTATGAACCGAATTAGATTAGTTTTCTACTGATTTTAGGTTCCGTTATGATCATAATTTAATGTAGCATAACCCTATAAGGTTATATTACATGATCATTTAGAAATCTGAGTTTTTGCACATGTTCCGTTATTATGCTTAACTTTGACTATTATGCCCTTATAAAGTAAAAACGAGATTTTTGGATATATGAGTATACCAATAGCTTTGTTACTGATATATAAGCATGTCAAATTAATTTGACTTCATTTTCTGGTCTCAAACTAAAGTTATGCACGATATCGTAAAACTTAACTTTTTATTAATTAAATTACGCTTTTGCGCATAAAACATATTTAAACCCAAATTTCGGCACCAAACTCATTACCTACTGGTATGATATTATTTTTAGGAATTTTTGGAATATTGGTTCAGATTATAAACTGACCATATCATTGAGTTCTTGTATAAATCCGATAAATGACGATAAAGCCCTTTTTGCTAATAAAATGAGATTTACATATGATTAGCATGCCAAACATTTTCCTACTGATTTTATATGAAAAATAAAATATTTTAAACATTCAAGGCTGATCAAAATCTTAGAATTTCATAAACATCGCAAATATCGTCAATTGTCGACTTTTACGCTAATTAGGTGCATAATATAGTTTAAAATCATATTTAACACCTAAGACTTGTCACCTACTGAATTTATAAATAAATTTTAATACTTTTACAGTAAGTACAAGTCATGAACTCAGACTTCCAAATTTTATCCTTAAAAACATATGTGAAATGACCAAAATGCCCCTACGGTGCATAGTTTGGCCATAAATGGTAAACCACACATATGTATGATATCCTACTGTTATAACATTATAAAATAAATGTTTTTACAGAATATTATAGACCAGAACATCAGTTTGCTTTAAAACCTCCTTTATAAATCTTAAAATAACCAAAATACCCTTACGAGACTTAAATTGGTTTTAAATTCTTTTGGGGCATAATTGTAGATATCCTACTGATATCATAACATATTTAAATCATAATAACTCATGGAACTTGTACATGACTTATCCGGCTACCCGTTATGCTTATACGCGTTCAGTACGGTTTATGTAACTAGTTTGCATAAATTAGCCGAAATGGGTCAAACCTTATCGTTTTAACTTCAAAATCCAGAATGTATTTAGTTTACCATTATATACAAGTCTTCATACTTGTTGGGTCTAAATTACATTCCAATCCGGTCATCGCTTAATCTAGCGTTTCGTACCGTAAACCTTTCTTTAAACTAACCAGTCTAAGTTTATGACTTAATTAAGACCCGTTAGCATTCTAATTGGTTATTTATACCATCTTTCCAGACTAGAGCCTTCCGGTAAATTGTACCTATGCTTACTTAATTGAATACGGCTGAGTTATTATAAATCTTGCTATTTAAGACAGGAGCTAGCTCAGGTAAATACTTTTAACTTATTTTCCCTTATACGGGCTTGGGATACGGTAAAATATCACCACTTGGTCGGGTGTAGAAACCTTTTAATCGGATATGGTTAAATTGCATAATCCCGTTTTAATCAGTATTGCTTGATAACAAATAACATTGGGGGTTAACTGTAACACCCCAAAACCCGAATGTTTATGTTCGTTAAATGTTATGCTATGGTACATTAAGAAATATATGACTAGGTTATTTAACCTAATAAAGTGTATGATAAAAACTATTTAGAAGATGAAAGTTGTGCCAAACATGAGTAAGTAATAAACATGAGGGGCCAAAGTTGAAAAAGGGGAAAGTTATGTTTTAAAAACAAAACAAACACACACACAACACACACATCGTGTGTGTTCTAGATCGATCAGGGGAACACCCCCATGAACCAAACCCTAGTTCTAACATAATCATCAAATTGAGGAGTCAAACGAAGCTCAAATTCATAACCGAGCATAGATTAATGATCACCTTCACAAGGGGTTCGCAAGGTATGTCTTGAAAGTTAGTTTGGTGATTATGCATGAAGCGGGTTATGATGTAAATCACGAATTTGTATGAAATTGACTATGAGTATGTGTTAAAATCATCATTTGGAACATGGATTATGCATGAATTAGGTTAATTTGATGTTTAAGGGTGAAACCCATTGGTTATGGTGAGAATGATGATTTGAATCATCATCCATGTCTAATTCTTGTTGAATGTGGATGTATATTGATTTGTATGATGGATTCTTGTTAGAAGAATTAAAAGAAATGTAATACTAGTATGTTTGATGTTTATGCATGAATGATTCGTGTTGACTAGGAAGTGGAATTTGATGAATTATGTATAAGGTTAGAAGAATATGCATAAATTAGTTGTACACTGTGCTAACATAGTGGTACGCACACCAAGTGTATGATGAAATGTCTAAGTGAAGTTAAGATGTGAGATTGGATGAAATAGCTTGATATAAATGATTGAGATTAAGTAATGATGTAATTAGTAGTATACTAATGTGAAGAAGGTGCTTTAGATGGAACTTATACAAGAATTCGGGTTAAATGTATGTCTTGGTAAAGACTATGCATTAAGGCATTGTACGTTGTGTTTAATATCACTAGGTGATCATATGGTTGTAAGCATAGTTGCATTGTGAATAAGAAATGTATATAGTGTTATTGCTATAGCATAAGTGATGATATGGATACATGAGGATAAACCGAAAGTTTGTATGATGAACTGTTGACTTTGAAGGTCAACTACGCATAAGAAGCATGGTTTGGTTTGTTGTCATAAAGGTAGAATTACAGGAAGTTGTATGGTACATGTTATGTTAATATGCGTTATTTGTGATTACATGATGAATTTCATGAGTTTGAAAGGATATGAATTGGACTATATGTCATATGCTTGTTAGTTGTGACTAAAGAAAGTCAAATGTGAAATATGCGATTACTATGATCGTTAACATGTACAATTGTGTATGCTAATGTGAATATGATTTGGTGACATGAAAGTATAGGAATCATGTCGAGAAGGACTCAAGCATGAAAGGCTAACGGGTCAAAAGGAGACAAGATAACGGACACGAACTCGGACGCACGAGGTAAGTGATTTCTGTAATCACTTCGTAGTACAAGTAAGTAATGAAGTGTTGTAATGAATTAAACATGATGTTCGAGGTCAAATATGTGTTTAAGGTCTTTCGTCGTAAATGATGGGTTAATGTTGACCAAAATGCCCTTGATGGGTATTTTGGGGTAAACGATCTTAAAAGTAGCTTAGAAACGAGTTTTCGATTAGTGTAACGTTTTGGACAAGTATGGAAGTAGGGATGATGGTTTGGTTAGTCATAGACCAAATTAATGTGTGAATACCCTTAACGGGTCGAAATGAGCATATGAATGATAATGTGTTAAAAGGATGCAAGATATCCAAGAGTTCAGTAATTTATGATAGACGTCATGGATATCATTATGTGTATAAGAGGATATGGTAAAACGAACAAGTTACGTTGACGAATGCATGAACGGGTCAAGGTTGGGAAAAAGGGTAATAAGCCGAAGAGATAAAAGTCTGAAATTTTGTTAATCCGGATGTCGGATCTTAACTCCAAAAGATGGAGAATTAAATTACGGACGCGTAGGAAAAAGAATCGGGTAAAACGGACCAATAACAAAGAAGTTATGACCGTTTCCGTGAAACGCGGACGTGCTGAAATCTGCAGCACAGCAGCAACAAACATTCTGTTTGTTTGATGGCGTCGCGCTACGCGACGGGGTGGCTGTTTGTCGAAAGTTGTTTGTTAAGCTCCGTTTTGTATCGGGAACTCGTTTAAACGCGTTTTAAGTCGCGTATAACTAGTTTAACTCATGTTTAATGACCATTAGGGTAAGCGTATGTGTGAATGTATAAAGGTGGGATGACATGATAGTGCGTGACGATATAGGTATGTTGGTTCCCCTTGGGATCCCATACCCCAGGTAAGAATCCCACCTTAGGTGGTAAGAATCCCACCTTAGGTTCCTGAACCTTAAAGTGGGATCCCATAGCCCAGGCAAGAATCCCACCTTAGGTTCCGTTTAGGAACCTTATAGTGGGATCCCGTACCCCAGGTAAGAATTATTAATTTAATTCTCTTTGGCAATCGCCCCTATGTGGATAAGCAAGCATGTTTGTATGTATGAGTATATACGGGGATGTAATGATGTAGGAAAGGTATGTACGTATGTAGATGTGTATGTATGTATGTATGTATGTATAAAGATATGTATGATTATATGCAGGTATGAAATGATGTAGGAAGGGTTTGTATGTATGCAGATGTGTATGTAGGTATGTATAAAGACATGTATGAGTGTATGCATGTATGTAATGATGTAGGAAGGGTTTGTATGTATGCAGATGTGTATGTATGTATGTATAAAGACCAGCATGAGTGTATGCATGTATGTAAAGTTGTAGGAAAGATATGTACGTATGTAGATGTGTATGTATGTATGTATGTATGTAAGTACGTATGTATGCATGATTTAGACACGTTGAGGGTTAACGTTATTAATGGTGTACCTCGAGAATGAAAAGTAATGCAGGTACATTATTGAAGCCTCACCAGGAAATGGATATGCAGATGAAATGCTTAAAGCTTAAAAGATGACGAAGTGTGAAGTGTACGCGAATGAACTTTGTTTCTTTAATGTGTGCTAATGTTATGAATGCATGTGGTGAATGCAGGTTGTACGGATAATGAGCGATTATCAGAAGGATTAGGGATTGAAGACCGAGCCACTAGAGAGATTGTACGGGGACGTTGAATGTAAAATGTAGTAAACGTAAGCTATGTTTTTGATTAGTAAATAAGAGGATGACGGATTTATGAATAAGAATTATGTTAAAGTTAAATTTTAAATAAGTTGAGGTATTTATAATGAAAGAAATTTTATGGTTCGTGTTTCCGCTGCGACTTTTGTCAAATACGAATTAGGGTGTTACAAGTTGGTATCAGAGCCCTGGTTTGAGAGAATCAAGTGTAAGAAGGTAAGTGCTTGAACTCAAACCTGTTGTGCTCTTGTGATAAGAAACCCGTACAATCCAAGACTCGGTTAAGATCCAAAGGTAAAAGAGAATGTAAGTATGTACTTATGTATACGCATAAAGAAACTGACGGTTTTGTATATGCAAGGTAAGTATAAGCGTTTGAAGAGGATGATCCGCGAGTGCGGTCAAGTACCGACACCAAGGCATGAAATAAGATAAAGTTGAACCCAGGTACGTAAATTCAATATGTCGGTATATGAAATGGTAAAATGCATTAAGGGAAGAAAAATGCTAAATGAAGGACCATGATGGTATAGTAAACATGTTTTGAAAAATGATACACGTGCCGAAACCTAATTCTTCGGACATAAGGTGACAATTACACGAAGACACGAAACTAGTATGTGGATTGTGTACCTGGCCAGTACACGTGAAGCATATGACGTTCGTGGGACCGTGATAATTAATACAGGTATGTCCGTTAGAATTAAGTAGTAGGTGGACGTGAGGGTGAAGAGAAATGTAAGACTCTCAAGAATGAGAGTATGAAATGCTATGTTAGAATCCGCGAGACGGATTCGAAATATGAAAAGCTATGTTAGAATCCGCGAGACGGATTCGAAATATGAAATGCTATGTTAGAATCCGCGAGACGGATTCGAAACATGAAATGCTATGCTAGAATCCGCGAGACGGATTCAAAACATGAAATGCTATGCTAGAATCCGCGAGACGGATTCGAAACATGAAATGCTATGCTAGAATCCGCGAGACGGATTCGAAATATGAAATGCTATGCTAGAATCCGCGAGACGGATTCGAAACATGAAATGCTATGCTAGAATCCGCGAGACGGATTTGAAACATGAAATGCAATGCTTGAATCCGCGAGACGGATTCAAGGGATGAAAAGCGTATATGCAATGTTTGAATCCGCAAGACGGATTCAAAGAATGAAAGGCGTAAATGCAATGTTTGAATCCGCGAGACGGATTCAAAACATAGAAGGTACGAAAGGTATGAATAATGTGTTCGAATCCGCGAAACGGATTTAAGATATAAAAGACGGAACTAGTCTACATAAGAAGAAGTCAATAGCTTGACCATGTATGCGTCAAACAAGTCATAAAAGTAATGTAAAGCAAAAGAACAAAAGAGTGATAGGAATGAAAATATCCGAATGTGCAAGTAACGTGAGGATATGTATGGTACAAAAGATTATGGAAACGTAGAATGATGTTAGCTACAGAGTTAAGCACGTGGGTGTGACTATGAAATGGTAGTTTTGTTGTGATAACAAAACAAGGGTTAAATGTTATGCAATGCGTCTATAGAATGAAATCTTAAAGGATGAGATGAAGGTATTCAATCTGTTATAAAATGATCATATGAGTGTAAGCATTATTATAAGTTTGAATAAGAATGTATATTAACCTGTTTTAACGGGTCAAAGGAAATGAGAATGTTATATGAAAGTATGCCATGGAAAGTACGGCCTTGTTAAGAAGAAAAAGCAAATTGCATGAATAATTAAGAAATGAGTTAGGATGGTTACTTATGATTATGATGCGACTATGAAGTCAAACATGAGTGTGTGTGTGTAAGAGGAAATGAGAAAGGTTTCGGGGACGAAACCTTATTTAAGGGGGGTAGACTTGTAACACCCCAAAACCCGAATGTTTATGTTCGTTAAATGTTATGCTATGGTACATTAAGAAATATATGACTAGGTTATTTAACCTAATAAAGTGTATGATAAAAACTATTTAGAAGATGAAAGTTGTGCCAAACATGAGTAAGTAATAAACATGAGGGGCCAAAGTTGAAAAAGGGGAAAGTTATGTTTTAAAAACAAAACAAACACACACACAACACACACATCGTGTGTGTTCTAGATCGATCAGGGGAACACCCCCATGAACCAAACCCTAGTTCTAACATAATCATCAAATTGAGGAGTCAAACGAAGCTCAAATTCATAACCGAGCATAGATTAATGATCACCTTCACAAGGGGTTCGCAAGGTATGTCTTGAAAGTTAGTTTGGTGATTATGCATGAAGCGGGTTATGATGTAAATCACGAATTTGTATGAAATTGACTATGAGTATGTGTTAAAATCATCATTTGGAACATGGATTATGCATGAATTAGGTTAATTTGATGTTTAAGGGTGAAACCCATTGGTTATGGTGAGAATGATGATTTGAATCATCATCCATGTCTAATTCTTGTTGAATGTGGATGTATATTGATTTGTATGATGGATTCTTGTTAGAAGAATTAAAAGAAATGTAATACTAGTATGTTTGATGTTTATGCATGAATGATTCGTGTTGACTAGGAAGTGGAATTTGATGAATTATGTATAAGGTTAGAAGAATATGCATAAATTAGTTGTACACTGTGCTAACATAGTGGTACGCACACCAAGTGTATGATGAAATGTCTAAGTGAAGTTAAGATGTGAGATTGGATGAAATAGCTTGATATAAATGATTGAGATTAAGTAATGATGTAATTAGTAGTATACTAATGTGAAGAAGGTGCTTTAGATGGAACTTATACAAGAATTCGGGTTAAATGTATGTCTTGGTAAAGACTATGCATTAAGGCATTGTACGTTGTGTTTAATATCACTAGGTGATCATATGGTTGTAAGCATAGTTGCATTGTGAATAAGAAATGTATATAGTGTTATTGCTATAGCATAAGTGATGATATGGATACATGAGGATAAACCGAAAGTTTGTATGATGAACTGTTGACTTTGAAGGTCAACTACGCATAAGAAGCATGGTTTGGTTTGTTGTCATAAAGGTAGAATTACAGGAAGTTGTATGGTACATGTTATGTTAATATGCGTTATTTGTGATTACATGATGAATTTCATGAGTTTGAAAGGATATGAATTGGACTATATGTCATATGCTTGTTAGTTGTGACTAAAGAAAGTCAAATGTGAAATATGCGATTACTATGATCGTTAACATGTACAATTGTGTATGCTAATGTGAATATGATTTGGTGACATGAAAGTATAGGAATCATGTCGAGAAGGACTCAAGCATGAAAGGCTAACGGGTCAAAAGGAGACAAGATAACGGACACGAACTCGGACGCACGAGGTAAGTGATTTCTGTAATCACTTCGTAGTACAAGTAAGTAATGAAGTGTTGTAATGAATTAAACATGATGTTCGAGGTCAAATATGTGTTTAAGGTCTTTCGTCGTAAATGATGGGTTAATGTTGACCAAAATGCCCTTGATGGGTATTTTGGGGTAAACGATCTTAAAAGTAGCTTAGAAACGAGTTTTCGATTAGTGTAACGTTTTGGACAAGTATGGAAGTAGGGATGATGGTTTGGTTAGTCATAGACCAAATTAATGTGTGAATACCCTTAACGGGTCGAAATGAGCATATGAATGATAATGTGTTAAAAGGATGCAAGATATCCAAGAGTTCAGTAATTTATGATAGACGTCATGGATATCATTATGTGTATAAGAGGATATGGTAAAACGAACAAGTTACGTTGACGAATGCATGAACGGGTCAAGGTTGGGAAAAAGGGTAATAAGCCGAAGAGATAAAAGTCTGAAATTTTGTTAATTCGGATGTCGGATCTTAACTCCAAAAGATGGAGAATTAAATTACGGACGCGTAGGAAAAAGAATCGGGTAAAACGGACCAATAACAAAGAAGTTATGACCGTTTCCGTGAAACGCGGACGTGCTGAAATCTGCAGCACAGCAGCAACAAACATTCTGTTTGTTTGATGGCGTCGCGCTACGCGACGGGGTGGCTGTTTGTCGAAAGTTGTTTGTTAAGCTCCGTTTTGTATCGGGAACTCGTTTAAACGCGTTTTAAGTCGCGTATAACTAGTTTAACTCATGTTTAATGACCATTAGGGTAAGCGTATGTGTGAATGTATAAAGGTGGGATGACATGATAGTGCGTGACGATATAGGTATGTTGGTTCCCCTTGGGATCCCATACCCCAGGTAAGAATCCCACCTTAGGTGGTAAGAATCCCACCTTAGGTTCCTGAACCTTAAAGTGGGATCCCATAGCCCAGGCAAGAATCCCACCTTAGGTTCCGTTTAGGAACCTTATAGTGGGATCCCGTACCCCAGGTAAGAATTATTAATTTAATTCTCTTTGGCAATCGCCCCTATGTGGATAAGCAAGCATGTTTGTATGTATGAGTATATACGGGGATGTAATGATGTAGGAAAGGTATGTACGTATGTAGATGTGTATGTATGTATGTATGTATGTATAAAGATATGTATGATTATATGCAGGTATGAAATGATGTAGGAAGGGTTTGTATGTATGCAGATGTGTATGTAGGTATGTATAAAGACATGTATGAGTGTATGCATGTATGTAATGATGTAGGAAGGGTTTGTATGTATGCAGATGTGTATGTATGTATGTATAAAGACCAGCATGAGTGTATGCATGTATGTAAAGTTGTAGGAAAGATATGTACGTATGTAGATGTGTATGTATGTATGTATGTAAGTACGTATGTATGCATGATTTAGACACGTTGAGGGTTAACGTTATTAATGGTGTACCTCGAGAATGAAAAGTAATGCAGGTACATTATTGAAGCCTCACCAGGAAATGGATATGCAGATGAAATGCTTAAAGCTTAAAAGATGACGAAGTGTGAAGTGTACGCGAATGAACTTTGTTTCTTTAATGTGTGCTAATGTTATGAATGCATGTGGTGAATGCAGGTTGTACGGATAATGAGCGATTATCAGAAGGATTAGGGATTGAAGACCGAGCCACTAGAGAGATTGTACGGGGACGTTGAATGTAAAATGTAGTAAACGTAAGCTATGTTTTTTATTAGTAAATAAGAGGATGACGGATTTATGAATAAGAATTATGTTAAAGTTAAATTTTAAATAAGTTGAGGTATTTATAATGAAAGAAATTTTATGGTTCGTGTTTCCGCTGCGACTTTTGTCAAATACGAATTAGGGTGTTACAAGTTGGTATCAGAGCCCTGGTTTGAGAGAATCAAGTGTAAGAAGGTAAGTGCTTGAACTCAAACCTGTGTGCTCTTGTGATAAGAAACCCGTACAATCCAAGACTCGGTTAAGATCCAAAGGTAAAAGAGAATGTAAGTATGTACTTATGTATACGCATAAAGAAACTGACGGTTTTGTATATGCAAGGTAAGTATAAGCGTTTGAAGAGGATGATCCGCGAGTGCGGTCAAGTACCGACACCAAGGCATGAAATAAGATAAAGTTGAACCCAGGTACGTAAATTCAATATGTCGGTATATGAAATGGTAAAATGCATTAAGGGAAGAAAAATGCTAAATGAAGGACCATGATGGTATAGTAAACATGTTTTGAAAAATGATACACGTGCCGAAACCTAATTCTTCGGACATAAGGTGACAATTACACGAAGACACGAAACTAGTATGTGGATTGTGTACCTGGCCAGTACACGTGAAGCATATGACGTTCGTGGGACCGTGATAATTAATACAGGTATGTCCGTTAGAATTAAGTAGTAGGTGGACGTGAGGGTGAAGAGAAATGTAAGACTCTCAAGAATGAGAGTATGAAATGCTATGTTAGAATCCGCGAGACGGATTCGAAATATGAAAAGCTATGTTAGAATCCGCGAGACGGATTCGAAATATGAAATGCTATGCTAGAATCCGCGAGACGGATTCAAAACATGAAATGCTATGCTAGAATCCGCGAGACGGATTCGAAACATGAAATGCTATGCTAGAATCCGCGAGACGGATTCGAAACATGAAATGCTATGCTAGAATCCGCGAGACGGATTCGAAATATGAAATGCTATGCTAGAATCCGCGAGACGGATTCGAAACATGAAATGCTATGCTAGAATCCGCGAGACGGATTTGAAACATGAAATGCAATGCTTGAATCCGCGAGACGGATTCAAGGGATGAAAAGCGTATATGCAATGTTTGAATCCGCAAGACGGATTCAAAGAATGAAAGGCGTAAATGCAATGTTTGAATCCGCGAGACGGATTCAAAACATAGAAGGTACGAAAGGTATGAATAATGTGTTCGAATCCGCGAAACGGATTTAAGATATAAAAGACGGAACTAGTCTACATAAGAAGAAGTCAATAGCTTGACCATGTATGCGTCAAACAAGTCATAAAAGTAATGTAAAGCAAAAGAACAAAAGAGTGATAGGAATGAAAATATCCGAATGTGCAAGTAACGTGAGGATATGTATGGTACAAAAGATTATGGAAACGTAGAATGATGTTAGCTACAGAGTTAAGCACGTGGGTGTGACTATGAAATGGTAGTTTTGTTGTGATAACAAAACAAGGGTTAAATGTTATGCAATGCGTCTATAGAATGAAATCTTAAAGGATGAGATGAAGGTATTCAATCTGTTATAAAATGATCATATGAGTGTAAGCATTATTATAAGTTTGAATAAGAATGTATATTAACCTGTTTTAACGGGTCAAAGGAAATGAGAATGTTATATGAAAGTATGCCATGGAAAGTACGGCCTTGTTAAGAAGAAAAAGCAAATTGCATGAATAATTAAGAAATGAGTTAGGATGGTTACTTATGATTATGATGCGACTATGAAGTCAAACATGAGTGTGTGTGTGTAAGAGGAAATGAGAAAGGTTTCGGGGACGAAACCTTATTTAAGGGGGGTAGACTTGTAACACCCCAAAACCCGAATGTTTATGTTCGTTAAATGTTATGCTATGGTACATTAAGAAATATATGACTAGGTTATTTAACCTAATAAAGTGTATGATAAAAACTATTTAGAAGATGAAAGTTGTGCCAAACATGAGTAAGTAATAAACATGAGGGGCCAAAGTTGAAAAAGGGGAAAGTTATGTTTTAAAAACAAAACAAACACACACACAACACACACATCGTGTGTGTTCTAGATCGATCAGGGGAACACCCCCATGAACCAAACCCTAGTTCTAACATAATCATCAAATTGAGGAGTCAAACGAAGCTCAAATTCATAACCGAGCATAGATTAATGATCACCTTCACAAGGGGTTCGCAAGGTATGTCTTGAAAGTTAGTTTGGTGATTATGCATGAAGCGGGTTATGATGTAAATCACGAATTTGTATGAAATTGACTATGAGTATGTGTTAAAATCATCATTTGGAACATGGATTATGCATGAATTAGGTTAATTTGATGTTTAAGGGTGAAACCCATTGGTTATGGTGAGAATGATGATTTGAATCATCATCCATGTCTAATTCTTGTTGAATGTGGATGTATATTGATTTGTATGATGGATTCTTGTTAGAAGAATTAAAAGAAATGTAATACTAGTATGTTTGATGTTTATGCATGAATGATTCGTGTTGACTAGGAAGTGGAATTTGATGAATTATGTATAAGGTTAGAAGAATATGCATAAATTAGTTGTACACTGTGCTAACATAGTGGTACGCACACCAAGTGTATGATGAAATGTCTAAGTGAAGTTAAGATGTGAGATTGGATGAAATAGCTTGATATAAATGATTGAGATTAAGTAATGATGTAATTAGTAGTATACTAATGTGAAGAAGGTGCTTTAGATGGAACTTATACAAGAATTCGGGTTAAATGTATGTCTTGGTAAAGACTATGCATTAAGGCATTGTACGTTGTGTTTAATATCACTAGGTGATCATATGGTTGTAAGCATAGTTGCATTGTGAATAAGAAATGTATATAGTGTTATTGCTATAGCATAAGTGATGATATGGATACATGAGGATAAACCGAAAGTTTGTATGATGAACTGTTGACTTTGAAGGTCAACTACGCATAAGAAGCATGGTTTGGTTTGTTGTCATAAAGGTAGAATTACAGGAAGTTGTATGGTACATGTTATGTTAATATGCGTTATTTGTGATTACATGATGAATTTCATGAGTTTGAAAGGATATGAATTGGACTATATGTCATATGCTTGTTAGTTGTGACTAAAGAAAGTCAAATGTGAAATATGCGATTACTATGATCGTTAACATGTACAATTGTGTATGCTAATGTGAATATGATTTGGTGACATGAAAGTATAGGAATCATGTCGAGAAGGACTCAAGCATGAAAGGCTAACGGGTCAAAAGGAGACAAGATAACGGACACGAACTCGGACGCACGAGGTAAGTGATTTCTGTAATCACTTCGTAGTACAAGTAAGTAATGAAGTGTTGTAATGAATTAAACATGATGTTCGAGGTCAAATATGTGTTTAAGGTCTTTCGTCGTAAATGATGGGTTAATGTTGACCAAAATGCCCTTGATGGGTATTTTGGGGTAAACGATCTTAAAAGTAGCTTAGAAACGAGTTTTCGATTAGTGTAACGTTTTGGACAAGTATGGAAGTAGGGATGATGGTTTGGTTAGTCATAGACCAAATTAATGTGTGAATACCCTTAACGGGTCGAAATGAGCATATGAATGATAATGTGTTAAAAGGATGCAAGATATCCAAGAGTTCAGTAATTTATGATAGACGTCATGGATATCATTATGTGTATAAGAGGATATGGTAAAACGAACAAGTTACGTTGACGAATGCATGAACGGGTCAAGGTTGGGAAAAAGGGTAATAAGCCGAAGAGATAAAAGTCTGAAATTTTGTTAATCCGGATGTCGGATCTTAACTCCAAAAGATGGAGAATTAAATTACGGACGCGTAGGAAAAAGAATCGGGTAAAACGGACCAATAACAAAGAAGTTATGACCGTTTCCGTGAAACGCGGACGTGCTGAAATCTGCAGCACAGCAGCAACAAACATTCTGTTTGTTTGATGGCGTCGCGCTACGCGACGGGGTGGCTGTTTGTCGAAAGTTGTTTGTTAAGCTCCGTTTTGTATCGGGAACTCGTTTAAACGCGTTTTAAGTCGCGTATAACTAGTTTAACTCATGTTTAATGACCATTAGGGTTAAGCGTATGTGTGAATGTATAAAGGTGGGATGACATGATAGTGCGTGACGATATAGGTATGTTGGTTCCCCTTGGGATCCCATACCCCAGGTAAGAATCCCACCTTAGGTGGTAAGAATCCCACCTTAGGTTCCTGAACCTTAAAGTGGGATCCCATAGCCCAGGCAAGAATCCCACCTTAGGTTCCGTTTAGGAACCTTATAGTGGGATCCCGTACCCCAGGTAAGAATTATTAATTTAATTCTCTTTGGCAATCGCCCCTATGTGGATAAGCAAGCATGTTTGTATGTATGAGTATATACGGGGATGTAATGATGTAGGAAAGGTATGTACGTATGTAGATGTGTATGTATGTATGTATGTATGTATAAAGATATGTATGATTATATGCAGGTATGAAATGATGTAGGAAGGGTTTGTATGTATGCAGATGTGTATGTAGGTATGTATAAAGACATGTATGAGTGTATGCATGTATGTAATGATGTAGAAGGGTTTGGTATGTATGCAGATGTGTATGTATGTATGTATAAAGACCAGCATGAGTGTATGCATGTATGTAAAGTTGTAGGAAAGATATGTACGTATGTAGATGTGTATGTATGTATTGTATGTAAGTACGTATGTATGCATGATTTAGACACGTTGAGGGTTAACGTTATTAATGGTGTACCTCGAGAATGAAAAGTAATGCAGGTACATTATTGAAGCCTCACCAGGAAATGGATATGCAGATGAAATGCTTAAAGCTTAAAAGATGACGAAGTGTGAAGTGTACGCGAATGAACTTTGTTTTCTTTAATGTGTGCTAATGTTATGAATGCATGTGGTGAATGCAGGTTGTACGGATAATGAGCGATTATCAGAAGGATTAGGGATTGAAGACCGAGCCACTAGAGAGATTGTACGGGGACGTTGAATGTAAAATGTAGTAAACGTAAGCTATGTTTTTTATTAGTAAATAAGAGGATGACGGATTTATGAATAAGAATTATGTTAAAGTTAAATTTTAAATAAGTTGAGGTATTTATAATGAAAGAAATTTTATGGTTCGTGTTTCCGCTGCGACTTTTGTCAAATACGAATTAGGGTGTTACAAGTTGGTATCAGAGCCCTGGTTTGAGAGAATCAAGTGTAAGAAGGTAAGTGCTTGAACTCAAACCTGTGTGCTCTTGTGATAAGAAACCCGTACAATCCAAGACTCGGTTAAGATCCAAAGGTAAAAGAGAATGTAAGTATGTACTTATGTATACGCATAAAGAAACTGACGGTTTTGTATATGCAAGGTAAGTATAAGCGTTTGAAGAGGATGATCCGCGAGTGCGGTCAAGTACCGACACCAAGGCATGAAATAAGATAAAGTTGAACCCAGGTACGTAAATTCAATATGTCGGTATATGAAATGGTAAAAATGCATTAAGGGAAGAAAAATGCTAAATGAAGGACCATGATGGTATAGTAAAACATGTTTTGAAAAATGATACACGTGCCGAAACCTAATTCTTCGGACATAAGGTGACAATTACACGAAGACACGAAACTAGTATGTGGATTGTGTACCTGGCCAGTACACGTGAAGCATATGACGTTCGTGGGACCGTGATAATTAATACAGGTATGTCCGTTAGAATTAAGTAGTAGCGTGGACGTGAGGGTGAAGAGAAATGTAAGACTCTCAAGAATGAGAGTATGAAATGCTATGTTAGAATCCGCGAGACGGATTCGAAATATGAAAAGCTATGTTAGAATC